>APFE030428667.1:101641-119018 GCA_000404065.3 Pinus taeda
GGCTCCGCCCCTCCTGTAACCCCCTGGTTAACTACGTGGGCTAGTCGTGGAAACAATATAACACAACCCAACATTTTTAGCACGTGCTAACAAGGGTATTTTGGAGTGATTCCACTTGGAACAAAATCCTAGGAAATCCTAATTAATAAATAAAAAATTCCCATATCATTTACATTAAATTTAATTGGACATTCGATAAGTTATGTCACTCTTGTAGCAAAACAAAGCCTCTTGTAGCACCTCCTGTAGCAGTCTTATAACACTCTTGTAGCACATGTAAACTTGACCCGATTTGCTCCAAAAAAAATTATTTTGTCCCTTAGGCTGGAATAATGACCCACAGGCTCTATATCCTTGATTTTGGAAGATCAAAGGCTATTTAGTATTTTCCCTTTTTACCCCTACAACACATCTCAACAAATTATTTGGGTTAATGGACATATTTATGAATTGGATAGCATAATAATGATTTCCTTGATTGCCACATGAAGTATCTAATGAACTCTTTCAATGGATATAACCTCCCTATGATGAAATTATTCATCATATTCTCTTTCCTTCATGCATGTTATATTAGTTTAATTTCTTTATTCTTAAGCTAGGGTTTCTATTTCGAGCACTATTATTTCCATTCCATAGACTAGGTTTCCTTTTCAATGCAAATTTTACATTCTGCAGCTAGGCTAGTGTTTGATGTCATGATATTCACTTCATTGCATCAGATTAATGAAAGGACACATTTCATGCTGCACATATAGCGTTGACACCTCTTAAGTTTGTACAGACCCCGGGTTGATAATTTAAGTTGATAGCCTCAGGAGTTGAAAAATTCTTGTTGCAATATTGGGGCTCATCAAATTTGATGGATGCTCCATCCAATATTAGAATCTGTCAAAATAATTGCTCGAATAAAGGAGTATCTCACTACATGATCAAAAGCCTCATATAATCTACTCCCTCTTTCTGAGAGAGCTTGTGAGCCACAAATATGGCCTTGTATTTCTCCACACTACCATCTATTGCATGATTTATTTTGTTAAGCCACTTGGAAGTCACAACTGACTTCACATTTGGTCTTATCACAATCTCCTAAACATCATTCTTCATGATGGAGTTGTGATCCTCCACCGTGGCATCTCCCCACACCTATTGGCTATCTTCTTCCTCAAAGCTGGAAGGCTCTGAGACTATGATGTTAGTCATCAAATCCATATACATAAAAAACTTCCATGGATATTTTCTCTCCATGGAAGTTATCCTGGGAGGATTAACATGATCCTGAGCATCTCGGAAGGTTTGTTCTTCCCACCTAGGCCTCTTCATTGATGTCGAAGGATCTGAGTTCTCCGCTTACACTGAAGGTTGCTTATCTTTATTACTGGAAATCTCTACTCTTGGCCTTCACCACAATGATGATAAACCAATCCTTCCTATATTCAACCCCAACCTACTATGGGTTGTGGGCCACAATCTTCTCCCTCTTAAACCATGTCTCCTTGCAGAAATATGTGAACTCATCAAATATGTATTCACCCCCATTTTCTACCCTCAACACCTTGATATTCCTTCCTGTCATGTTCTGCACTTGAATTTGAAAGCTATGAAATAACTAAAGACCTCACCCTTGGTATTCATTAACTAGATCCAAGTATTCCTTGAGAAGTCATTAATGAAGGTTACATTGTAATATGTGTTCTTTTATTGAAGATACTGACATAGACCTTGTGAAATCAGAATGGATCAAATCCAAAATTCCTTTAGATCAGTTGTAGTTGTGAGGGAAATATGCCTTGACATTTTTTCCAAGTGCACACCCTTTGCACACCCCCTGCTAGTCCAAACCAAATTTTGTAAGCCCAGTGACCATTCGTCTCAGTAATGTTAGAGCTCTATGATGGTGATGTGCCATCCTCTTGTGCCAAATATTGTACATGCTCTCACCAATGTGCACTAGTGCCTAAGTAAGGTGACCCCGAAGTCTATACAGTTTCCCCTCCTGGACTCCAATCCTCACTGTATTCTTTGGACTTGCTCCCTCTTGGCAGATGAACACTTACCCCCTCTAGAAGTTAACCTCGAAAACTTTTTCCTCCATGACTAATATGGAAAAAATATTCTTCTTTATGCCGGGTACATAGAGTACCTTCTACGTATCAAAGGAACCTCCAAACTCAAGCTGGAACTGAATTATCCCTTTTCCCTTCACTGAATACTTGGCATCATCACCAAGATCAATATGGATCCCCACATCATCCTCTGCAGAAATACTAAATAGATCTCTAGTCTTTGTCATGTGGTAGGAGGCACCATTTTCCAAGTATTATGTGCTTCTAGAAATAGTTCTGGTAGAAAGGCAAGACACAAGTGAAAAGTCACTCTTGAACTTGGAAGCAAGCTTTCTCAATTATGTATGTACTCTCTATGGATTCCCTTGCCCTTCTTCCTCTATGGACACTAAGAAGGAAATTGGTCATTCTTATGGCAGATATAGCATGTGATATTACTCATATCTCTCTTCTACCCAGACTTTTGTCCCTCTCCTTGAATATCACCCTTCTTGATGGAAACTTTCCCTTTAGTCTTTGTATTTCCAACTAGGGCCAAATTTTCATCTGCTACTCCTCCTCCCTACTCTCTTGTCGTGGAATCTTTACGAGTCTTTTCTTGAATGCACTCATCCAAAATTATCTCCCAATTTGGAAGATGTTCTTGAGCATAAATGCCCATGATGAATGGTTCCCAAGCCTTGGTGAACCCATTCAAAGCAACCTTCACTAGCTTTGCATCCAATACAACTTCTCCAGTAGTTACAAGCTGGTTACAAATCTATGTGATCCTCATGAAGTAGTTGGTCATATTGTCAATGGAATTCATTCTCCACACTTTGAGCTTATTTTTTAGAATCATTTTCCAACTCTTGCTATCACTTTGAAAAAGCAATACTAAGGCACCAACCATCTCCTTAGATCTAATGTTTTCTATAACACATGGAATCAGATGATCCTTAATAGCTTCCAGCATCACCTCTGTGCCTTTATGTCCTTCTTATCCCATGTTTCCTACATTGCAAGGTCTACTATTGTTGGTGTTTGTGTGCTCCTTGAGGCCTACATTAGAGCTAGAGGAGGGTTAGACACGACTTCCCACAAGTTTTTCTCCTTCAAGATCATTGAGATTCTTGCCTTCCATGGCAAGAAATTCAAAACCCCATCAAGTTAATCCGCAATTTTCACATTGGTTACTCACATGGTTGTCTTGAGATTTATCTTTCAAGCTTATTGAAGTATCTTAAAACCAACTATCTAAGTAAAATATCATATTTCGTTACTTGTTGATAATATTAACTTTTGCATGTAATGAAAAATGAGAAAAGCAATCACACATAGTGCACAAATATTTCTACCCTTCCAGATTAGTTCACCATTCCAAATTATCTTCAGAACTTAAAAGAGCTCCCTTACAAGGAAAAATGGCTTTACGAATTAATCAAAAAGACAACAAACCTAAAAATTATGGTTTGCATGGAAATCAAGGCATCCAACTGTCAAATCCATATGGTTGTAAGAAATATGTATAAATAGTGGTACAACTTGCTTTATTGGGATGTAATGTTGCTCTTTTCCTTGTTGCTAACTGACTACCTATCCTTGTTGAATACTATTTTCTTCTCCTCGTTGAAATAATGTTGAAATCCTCACCAATGGTTAAAAATCATATGAAAAATCATACTTATGAAAAAGCATAGAATACTTTTAATGATGATTTCCATAAGTAGACACCCTCATGGAAATAATTGTTTGAGCTACAAACAATAACATCATCATTGTTTTAAAATCCTTTCATGATTTAAATATAATAAATAATAAATTCTTAAAACTAAAAATAATTTATTTTTATAATTTTGAATTTTTTTAAACCGGAATGAGAATTTTGTATTTATATTCATGTCTGCGCTGAAATTGCAACAAATACATCAAGTAGTATATAGTTATTTCTTCAACAAAAACCTAGGTTTTGTAAGTATATACCTTACAAAACTCACACATCAAAAAACAATATTTATATGTCATACTGATGATGATGATGATGGTTAACATCTGCTGAGACCAGATTTAGTCTATTGGACCTAAAGAAACAAATTATTTATTTTGATTTAAGATTTTATTCATATGCTCAAAAAGCTTGGAGAGAAGCCTCTCAAACTCACTATAATTTTGACATTATAAAAGGCTAGGAAGGTCAGTATTGTAACAAAGATTGTGAAACTAAGATCTAATGTGGTTGTACGTGGGGCACTCTAAGAGGAAGTGGTTTTCATCCTCAATGTTCCTATTCTCACATATATGGCAGATCCTTTCCATCCAGGTGTTTTAGGAACTGTCCATGACCTGTTTTCCTATGGAGCTCATGGGATTCGTTCTACTATTTGCTATATTAATTTTTTTTTGAGCTAGTTAAAATGAGAGGATACTTTTGATCTTCTAGGTGGGTTGATGACCTTCTTTAATAACTAATTTTTTATCCGCATCTTTCTCACACCACATTTTTTTTGAACTTAGAAGTAACCCAATATCTTTTAATGTTATTAATGTTTTGCAATGCATCATTCTCGTTGATCTCCCAATAGTTTAACTAGGCCCTTGTGTCTTTATGCCACCCCCGATTGAGCCATAGGTGGTTTTGGTTGGAATATAAAGCTAGCTTAGGAAGTCTATGATCATCTATGTTATTGAGTTTGTGTTTGTACATTAGAAACCTAATCATATCTAGGCTCTCAATAGGGGAAAGACCTACTTCTATAAGGAGAATAGGATAGGGTGTATTACCTTTAATTTTCAGGTTATAAGTTATAAAATGCTTTTGGATTTGCTCAATCTTTCTCCGTGATTCTCTAGAGATGCTGCAACCCCAAACCTCACAACCATATAAGATAACGGGAGTGACTAAAGTTTCAAAGAGGAACTTCTTTTTATCCCACATTATGAGGTTTGTTGGTTTACAATTATTTTCAAGACCAAAATAAGCTTTCCACCCCCCATTAATCTTTTTTTCAATGTTATGGTTCTAGTTGAGCTTGTGATGAATATCAATTCCTAGGTACTTGTAAGAATACACTTCCTCCAAGTTATTATTGTCATACATAAAATTAGAGTAAGTGTCCTTCTTGGATTTGATAATCATAACTTTTGTTTTGTCAACATTAACAGTCATACCCATGGTAGAGCAGAAATCCTTAAGAAGCTTGAGTTGCTTATCAAGATGAGATGGGCACCTTGCGAAAAGAACAATATCGTCAGCATAGAGAAGAAGGATGACGACTATCCCAACTAAGATCATGCCATCACATTCTGCTTCCTCTAAATAGCCTTCGAGCTTATTGATGTAAATGCCAAATAGGGTAGGGGAGAGGGGGCAACCTTGTTTAACTCCAATGTTACACTTAATATCTTTCAACCACCCCTCATTGCTCATTGATAATGCAGTCTTTCATAACTACGTAATGCCAATCCATTTAACTCTAGAGAATAGTATAAGGCATGATTTGGCCATTGATTTTTAAACTTCTCAATCTTAGTTTACACCATTCATTAGCACATAAGTTAGTCACATATTTATTAAGATGGCAGAGAACATGAAAATATGCTATTGAAGAGAACCACATTGTTTCCTTAATTCTTTTCATAAAACTTTTTAATGTTTTGTCCCTAGGGGAGGAGGTTACCTTTGTTTCTTTAGCTAACTGAAGCCCCTAATAAATTGCACAAGCTTAAGCTTGGTGATTTGTCATGTATTATAAGCTCCATGAATACGGTATAGCTTTAACTTCATTCAGACCATAGAACACATCTCCCCCTCCTACCACTATTAATTTTTTTTACAATTTTAAATATAATAAATAATAAATTAATATTCAAACTAAATCATTTTATTTTATTATTATTAATTTTAGGATTTTATTATATTAATTTTAGATTTTTATTATGAAATCTCACTTAATCATCATCATCAATAAATATATCAAATTGATGTTAAGAATCACTTACAATAAATAAGCATGACTAAATTTATTTCAAAATATATTTTATTTGTTCCATTAAAATATATTATTAAACATGATGAAAATATTAATCTTACAAAAATTATATATATTATATATATATATATATATATATATATATATAATAATTCTATTGTAGAATTAATTTAGATTTATAGATTTTATATCGATACTTTCCAGTAGAGTGAACTTGAACCAAAGTATAATCCAACCATAATTAGAAGGATATTCCTCACAAAACTTTTTATGACTTTTATCAGAGTAATATCATTATTATTTGACAGATTTTTATAATTTTTATGTGTAATACCAGCCTTAATTATAATAGAGAATCCTTCCGTGAGGGGCTCATTCCCTAAGGAGAGGCTTTGCCATTCACTCAAGAAAGAATCAGACACTCAGACATTGGTTGTGGGAAAGGTCATGATTTAACCGTGAATTTTAGTAGTTACGTATTTTTGGGTTGGTTTTTTTGTTTTATAATTTGATACTATAATTTTTAATTTTGATTGCTATTTTAGTTTCTTGATATAAATACATAAATAATTTAAAATTTAGAAAAATAAATTTTAATAAATTTAAAATTTTAAATTATTATTATTATAATATTTTTTTAATTAAATTTCAAATAAAAATTATATTTGGGAAAATTTCTAAGTTTATAGCGTCAACATTTTTAGGCTAATCTAGAATACTAGCTTAAGAATTTATAAAATTTTGAAATCTTTTATGAATTGTCGGAAATTTGTAAAGGGAAGCTATATATGGATATTGGAATTTATTGGAGTTTTGTTAATGTAAAATTCTTAATGGTTAGGTTAAAAAAATTAAACAAAAATTGATGATTTTTTTAAAATAGATTTAATATTTTGAAAATTTTATGGGACACTTAGATTGTATAGATTTTGCACATCAATTTTGTAATTCCAACCAATTGCTATCCAAATTCCATAAATTGACTAGAAAATATTGCCAAAAACCTTCCAAAGTATAAATAGAACAATACACCAACACACAATAACTTGGAAAATTTAAATTACATTCTTTAATCATGCTTTTGTTAAAAAAAAAAAACTACCAAAATAACATTCATTAATATTTTGTCACTATCACGCACAATGAATAGCATCATTGAACACTAATATCAACTAATCCATTAATGCATGTTACCCTGCAGGTTGCAACGATTGCACAATGTAAATTAATTCTACAAGCACCCAAGGCACTGTATGTACCTTGAGCCACTACAGATGACAGGAAAAATAAAAAAAGCACCTATCCATTATATAGACTCTTCTTAAATGTGAGTTGCCAACTTTCACCAATCGTACTCATGGTTTCACTAGTTGTACGTCAAGGGTCCTTCAACATGAGTACAATTAGCAGAACCTTGACGTACAACTAGTGAAGCTGTAAGCAATCTATGTGGTATCTGATAATACGTATGTTAGGGGGAGTTTGCATAATGGATATACTCTTCCATAAAAAAAAGGCAATGCCTATTCATTATACAGGGTCACCTTAAATGTGAGCTATCAAGTTCCACTAGTCATACATCACAATTATGCTAGTCGTACGTCAAGGTTCCTTTAGCATGAGTACGACTGGCGTAAACTTGACGTATGGCTGGTGGAACTGTGAATAATCTATGTGATATTTAACTACATGTATGGTAGGGGGAGTCTATATAATGGATAGGCTCTTCCATAAAAAAAAGGCAACGCATATCCAGTTTACAAACTTGCCTTAAACGCAAGCTATCAGGTTCTACTAGTTGTACCTCATGATTTCTCCAACCATATGTCAAAGTTTCATAAGCATGAGTATGACTAGCACAACTGTTAGCAATCTATGTGGTATCTGACAACAAGTATGGTAAGGGGAGTCTGTATAATGGATAAGTTCTTGCATAAAAAAAGGCAACACCTATCCATCATATAGACTCACCTTAAATGCGAGTTGTCAGGTTCCACTAGTCGTACCTTGCAATTATGCCAGTCGTATATCAAGGTTTCTTTAGCATGAGTACGATTGGTCGAACCTTGACATACAAATAATAGAACCGCGAGAAATCTATGTGGTATTTGACAACAGGTACAATTGGGGGAGCTTGTATAATGGATAGGCTCTTCCATAATTAAAAAAAAAAAAAAACACCTATCCATCATATAGATTCACCTTAAATGCGAGTTGTTAGGTTTTGCCAATTGTACCTCATGATTTTGCTAGTCATACATCAAGGTTCCATCAACATGAGTATAGTTAGCAGAACCTTGACATACGATTGATGAAACCATGAATAATATATGTGGTATTTGATAACAAATACGATAGGGTGAGTCTGTGTAATGGAAAAAAAAAAAAACGCGTATCTATTATACAGACTCGCCTTAAATACGTGATATCAGATTCTGCTAGTCGTATCCCATGGTTCTACAAACCGTACGTCAAGCTATCGTCAGCATGAGTACGACAAACAAAACCTTGATTTATGCTAAGTGAAATCTTAACATATGTTGATGAAATCATGAGCAATCTATGTACTATCTAACAAGATGTACAATAAGAGATGTGTCACGGCATTAACTCTACGAATGTAAATAACCCAATAATGCCACCCTCCAACCATCTTCTCTTTTTCCTTTTTCATCATCTCATAACAAATTAAGTAAAAACTCATTAACCCATAAAACATAAACAATTGTTAATCAATATAATAGTTAATTTATATTAACCTAACTTTTATTAAATTAATTAATTTAATTTAATTGATTAGAATTGAATAGATTTTAGTATTTATAAAAATTATATTATAAAATTTCACCATTGCACACACAATTTATTGGCCAAAACCACTTGTTTTAAAATTATTTGGCTTTATTCTATTTTTTAAATCTAATATCTATTTATATTATTAAAACATTACTATATTTTTATAATATATATATTTTTAAATAAATTTATAGTTAAAAGTATGATGAATAAAATTTAATTTTAATTTTAAAATAAAATCTTTATTTAGAATCTAGAAGATAATATATTTTTTATTTAAATTTGATATTTTGGAAAACAAAATAAATGAGAAATGAAATTCTAAATTAGTTACCATATTTTATGATTAAATTTATTTGAAATTTGATAAAAAAGAATTGTTAAGAATCACACATTTTATTTATGAATTTTAAAAATTTTGTAATCATATTTTCTAATTAAATTTATTTAAAATTTAATAAAATTTTATTAAAATCACAAGTTTCATTATAAGTTTAGAGATATGAATTTTACGCAATGCTGAATCTATTAAAAACAAATTAAAAAACAAAACAAAAGTAAAGTGATTTTGCCAGTTTTTTATTTAATAGCATTACAGGCCACGGCTTTGAAATTAATACCCGTTAGTTTAATAGCCCCAGGTGTAGAAATTCATCGTTATTTCACAGGGCTGCTGACTGGAGCGAAAGATGTTTTGTATTTATAGCATTTTATTTTGATTTGTGGGCCACGTGGGAGCCGTCATTGGATGCAGGAGAGGCGGAGATTGCAACTTACAGGTGCAGTCAATGCTAAGGGCTCCCGTGCAACAAGAGCTAATCAGCCTGCGATAAGGTATTTAATGTTTCTATGAGCAGATGAAAAGTAAAAGAGATGGACTTTAATGTTTTTATGAGCAGATGAAAAGTAAAAGAGATGGCCAAGAGATGGCCAGTACTAAGTAAAATGATAAAATGAAAGTTAAGATGAAGTTGTCCCAATAAAATATTAATAGTGAAGAAGTCATAAATTTGAAATCTTTAATAATAACAAATAGAGTAGTCTAACTAGGCCACAGTTATACTCAAAAATAGTGCAAATTTCAGCAAGATTTTGATTAAAATCCAGCAAGATTTTGGGGAAATCTAGGTTAAAGTTGTCAAGCTTCATGCTTTTGGGTGCCCCAAGGGTTTTTGATGGTGCTGAATCAACTTCCACCATCAAAAAAGTATTTAAATAACTAAGGTTTGGATCTTTTTGAAAGAAAAAAGGAGTTGTCTATAATGCGACTTTTTGGAGATTCCGGTGACGGAATCCGGCGGAAGAAATGAGGTTAAATCTTGATTTTTAGGAGTTAAAACGGATTTTTAACTGCATATTTGGATTCAGCGCCCTGAAAAACCCCTGGGAGCCATTGATTGTGCAGAAACTAGCTATCAAACTTGGGATTCCAATAAATTGCTGCCGGATTTTGACCGGAAAAATCCATCGGAAAAACTTTCGAAAAGTCGCGTTATAGACTACTGCAAGAAAAAATGGTTGGATTCTTGCGAAAATTTGTTTTCCAAGAAAAATCATGATTTAGTTCCCGGATAGTAAGCGTGTTATTAAAGATATAATCGATCAAGGAACTGGAAATGTTCCTTTAATCACTTAATCGAGGGATAAGACTAGGTTGTATATTTGACTGTATTGTCATGAATTAAACATATCAGATTAAAAATGATTGGGATATTGTCTTACTCGTGTTTGTAGAGCTAATCTTCTTTCCTCTAACTCAATATCTTAGGAAATAATGGCCCAATTCCTAGCACATTATTCATTGGAAAGTGAATTTTTCAAAACAAAATCAAGCAGAGAATGAACAATGTTAGTTTGATCATGGATCCAAAAGCCAAGGTTAGGTTGTTTTGGAGACTGAATTGTCATGGAAGTAATGAGATTTCAAAAGATTGAGGGAACGAATTGTTCACTTGTATGGTTGCCAGTTTTGATGTTATTATAAGATTAACAAATCAACTACCTCAAATATCGTTCTCACAATGAGATAACGAGACATGCTAGCTCCTATATGAAGGGGTGTGGGATTATTTTATGTATTTTATGAATTTTTTGGATGTTTATCAAGTGTAGAAAAACAAAGTAGCAATTAAAATAGTTGTATATACATTAACTACAATAACTACAATTGAAATAAAGAAATATGCAACATATAAATAGAAAATTCAAAATGAAAGATTAGACAAAAGTAGCGAACTAATCAGAGCCCAAGTTTTTGTACAACATAAGTTGTTATAATTACAAACAAGGTAGTAAGCTAATCAGGATTGGGGCAACAACCTTGTATCATCTAGAGCATAAACTACAAAAAAAAATTAAGTAAACTAGTGAGAAATAGTATAAAACAAATCAGACATAGAGAGGTATATAAACAAGTATTTGATGAATCAATGGCCGATTTTTATTGAAATGAAACAAAGACAACCAAAATTCTAAAATTTAATCCTTTGTGAAAACTTTTGACTAACCCAATCATAGACTATTGCAATGTAAAGCTATCATATATAATAATTCGAGCAATAAACAAGAGTAGCAACAAAATGAAATCCTTGATGTGGCCAACTTGTTTTTCCGCAAATAACTAGTTGTTGGCACTGACAATATATTAGTTTGACCTTCAAACAACAATAAGAATAATCAGAAAGACATAATATACCTAAATAGTAATTACTAATTTCAAAGGATTTACCTAGCTTGTTGCCCATAGATGATATAGATTTGTTGTCACCATCAGGATTAGCTTCAGAGTTTGTGAGAAACTATAAAAAGTAGTGGCTAGAAGTTATAACATACCTCTCCCTCAACAATTCTCCTTTTGCCTTCATAGATTTATCCTCTTTTAAGAAGGCTTCAAGCAGTTTTGGTATTTTTTCTTTAGTCTTAAAATGATTAGTTTCTTTAGTTTTTCAAATCAAAGTTGATTAGATAAATAAGAGGAGAAAATTTTAAAGGTTGTTAAAATAATTAAATTAAGACTAGACTCTAATAGGTGGGACCCTCTATAATCCATTCGATCAAGTCTCCTCTTTATTTTATCATAAATAGTCATTATGTGTCATTTATCTGTTGAGCTTTTTCATTTCAAATCAAATTATTGGCTGTAACATATAACACAAATAAGAATTAACCATCACAAATAAACAACCACTACATATAATGCATCATTAAAGTAATCATCACATAAACTAAAACAAAAATGACTCTTTGTACCTCCATGCTCCTTGCTACTCCATAAAACTCATATCCAAGTGGTACCACAAAATACAAAGCATAATATTCACATAAATATAACCATTCTCCTCAAATTGATAAGTTGTCAAAATGATAAGCATAGCATCTGGTGATCAATTTAGACGAATAACCTCACCTCATAAACATATTAACACAACTGCAAGTTAAGTAAGGTAACTTGTACTGTAGCATAATTAAAGTGCATAAAAAAAAAACCCTCATCATTTCCTTTGCCCATGAGAAGGAGATGATTTTGCTTATTGCTCCTCTTGTTGTGGGTGTGAAGTGACTGAGTGAGATGGTGTGTGAGAAGAACCATAGGGTGAGGCTTATGTGTTTTGTTCTTGTTCATAGGTAACTGGCATGGGAATGACTAGGCATTTTGATGGCTGAGCAATAGGACCAACCATTATTATAAGCTGCTTAGAATTCTGATGTGTAAAAGGAGTATGATGAGTAGTAGGGGTGTTGTAGGAGGAGTGTGAGCTATTCGTGAGGCATCATATTGTAAGTGTGATATGTGGGAGTGGTGAGGGGGATTAGGTGGTAAAATAGTGGGCCAACCATGTATATATTGCACAGGTTGTGCAGAAATCGTTGATCCCCAATTGTCATTATTTGGGTTACTAACAAGGGAAGAAACATGTGGGGGAACAAGAACGCCTATAAAAGGTTGTTGTACCAAAGGAGGTTGTTTTGTTTGTGATTGTACCATAGACAGAGGTTCTATCTAGCCTAGCAAATTAATAACACCATTGTTAAGCAATTGTCTTAGTTCTTGGGGATCTGCATCGAAGTGGATAGAGACCCTTGGTCTCCTATCCCTTCTTACACCAAAATGTTGATCTCTATTTCTAGTCCTTCTTCGCCTGCCTCTCCCTCTGTTCATATTAAAAAAACTCATTCTGCAGAAATGAATGACTAATTACACACATGCGACTAATGATTCAATGACATTTGTTATTTCAAGAATGAAACATTGAGCTTGAAGAAAAAATAGAGGGAAAAAGTAATCAAACAAGGATAGGGAAAAACTTTGTATGCAGAAAGATGAATCCAGGCAACAACATGAACTTTTAAACAAATTTGATCGTCAATTCGAAGTAGATTCCTTTTCTCCTTTTTTATTTTACAAAAAAACAAATGGAAACATATATACGGAATCATGAGTCTTCATAATAAAAAATAAAAGTAAGAGAAACAACACGAAGGGTCCATACCTTTTCTATTTTACGATTTTTAGAACAAACCTGTAATGGAGGACATGAAAACGAAGTGACACTTCATAATCGAAAGATCCCAACAACAAAATTATACAATTTTCAACATAAGGTTGAATCAAGAACCCTAATGTAATGGTCCATTACGATTTGACAGTAAAACGCTTACAGGTTGCCTCATAGGTAATTGTAATATGACAGGGGCTAAAATAGACTCAAAGAATGTTTAACAAAACCATACCATAATGTCTCAAGAAACATATAAACGCTCAGAGTTGTGGGTTTGTTTATTCAGTTGGAATGTGCATTCAGATTTTCCAATGACCATACCAAATGAAAATCTGCGCAGTTCCCTGTGCATGGCCTTCACAAGGGTTTTGTGCTCAGGACCTTGAGGCCCTAGAGTTCCTGCATGCAGTTAATTTGAGTAAACAAAGAACAATATGCTCGATGAGGAATAATAACAATAAACCCATTTTTAGCCATAAACACAAACCGTAACAACACAAAATATAGTGAGATGTGTTGACAAGTCTTGAGGAGGGAAAATAATATCATTTTTTTTCAGGCTCGTATATTGTAAGCAAGGGTTAATCCCTACTTGTTAACTAACAAATACACTCACATAAACTGCCACGACCATTATGGTAACACCTAAGTAAATGCCAAACAAATTATCCCAAGGCTCGAAGGCCTCAAAGGCTTCGAGTCTCTAATGCACAGGGACTAAGCTTATGAAACCATGCAAATATTTTCTAATTGAACCCTAAGAGACACACAACCCAACAAATGAATTCTATAATCACCCAAGAAAGACCGACATGCATACATAGTTCGCAAACAATCAAGGGGAAGAGGTTGAAAGAGGAAGGAAGAAAAATTTGTGTGCTTCACATGAGAACAATGGTGGTGTGTAGATACATACCTAGTGCAATGTGTGAAAAAGAAACTGCATTTATACACTCAATTCCGCATCGCGTTATTGAACCATTGAAGCAATGAACTTTTCTACCAACATCTCATGAAACCAACCTCGTGGGGTAACGAGATTTGCAGCATAATGAGTCAAGGCATTGGAGGGTTTTCAAAATTCCAAGCATCGAGAAAAGAGCTGAAGGGTAGTAGAGTAAATGTCGGAGAAGAGCGAGGTAAGTATTGAGTTTCCAAAGTATAACATTTACGTGTCGAGGAGTTGAATTGGGTCTACAATGTGCCACGAAAGAGCTACCAACCAATGAACCGATCAATCAAACCAATTAGAATGATCCATATCACTTGCCCCATCACTCTATCAACGTAAATCAAAACACTTCTTCAAGGCACGATGGGATGGGCATTGTATTGGAATGTGTAACATTTAATTAAATTGAAAGTTTTTTGTCGGAAAACAATTAGTTGCAATACTAATCTATGGATTTATGATATATTGGTTCCGGAAAACAAATCGATAAAATGTCACTCAAACATATGTCAATCCGAGGTTGAAATATTTGATAGTTTGCGTGCAAGATATATAACATCGGAAATCCAATTGTTGTATGGCACATAAAATTTACACACAACTTTACAACATACTCACATACCAATTACCATAATGTTCACTATGAATAAATTTATAATCTTATATAAAATGTTTGTTCTCATGCTCTTAAACAACAACTTCAACCACCCTTCAATCATACCATAAGCCATATGATCACATATATGTCCAAGCCATAATACATAGCTCTGATGCCATACAATTAATCATAATCAGTTATTCCTTGAATAATATTATTTGAGAGGTATATCTTTAAGAGAGGTCCCACCTATTAGGCCTTTTAACAAGACATATTATTTAAGGGGAGGATTATTTTAGGTGTCACAATGGTTTGTGAATTTTGTTACTATTGACCATCGTCAACAAATTACAATATTGATTTGACTATTTTTTCCAGTATTTTAAAAATTTACTAAAACATTACCATAATCAAAATATTGATTTCAAAATTTGTAAACTTTTGTAATTGATTTAAATGTATATTTCATTGATAATGAAGTTGCCATATAGAAGACAACTAAAATTGGGGAAATGTTTAGTAAATTTTATTAAATCTTAACCGATAATAATTTATATGATAGGGGTTTTGGCGTAAATCACATTATCAATCATTTGTCAAATAATGTGATTTACACCGAAACCCTTATCATATACTTGTTATGGATCACATAAGCCTCAATTCTACAATAATAATTTGTTAATGAGAAAAAGTAGAACATTTGAAAGATTCACTGTTGGTGGTCTTTTAACCCCATCCAAAAATCGGAAAGAAGAATATGGCATCTCTACAAGAATTTAGAAAGAAAAATAATTCACGGGTTTGGAGGACCTTAAACTCTCTTAATAACGTCAATTTATGTTAATATTGTGTTTTTTATTTCCTTAATAGCCTTCTTTTCTCTTTTGCCTCACATAAGTGGTTTGTACAATAGTGGATGCTCTAAATCTACCAGCACTGGTGCATGCCTTATGACTTTCATAGAAGGGGGACCCCATAGATATGTAATAAAGAGCATGTTGCTTCTTCTATTCGGTACAACCCTAAGAACAACACTTATGCATCTTACATTACTCAACACCTGCAAGTAGCAATAATCAACATAATTTATCTAAGCATTTAATCCATCAAACAACAACTTAAATCATTATCATACAATTACTTGTAGTAAGTCTCCCATATTGACTACTAATAAATTGGTTATAGAAGGCACGATAATCCATCTTTCATCCTACAACTAAAAATGAAGACCTTTTACTTGGCCCTGGTAAAGGAGGTTGAGGAGTGTAGATTTTGCTTGAGGAGTCATTGCCATTGTACGAAATGGTTGTGGATAAGGAGGATAATAGTTCATCTGCAATGGTCTGGCTGCTGCATCCCATTCAATATCACACCATTTTGGATCTCTTGTGTTTAGCCCCAGGATTCTACCAATTAATGACATAAATGACATCATGGATAAACTCGTATTCAGAAACTCAATGATAATCCTGCCATGGGTTCATTTCATTTCATAAATCTTCTGGGCAACTGTTTAGTTTGAAATTTCATTTCAAAAATCTTGCGGGAAACCCTTTAGTTTGAAATCTTGTGTAGGTTGATAGCATTTGAAATTTTCGCACAGAGCTAGCATTGAATGTTATAATGGATTTGTCTTATCGTCCAACACTTGTGATCACATCTGGAGTCAAAGTTCTAAAGCAAGCTACCAAAAAACCTGGAGCAGAGTGGTCGGTAAATCGAGGGACCCTGGAGTTGTCAGACATGACCATGGTCATGTATGTATGGTGGGCATGCCATCAAGTACTATCATGGTATTGCTGGGATACCTATTGGTGTATTAAATAACCAATAACATGGTATTATTGCTCGTTGGTTTGGAAAAATGAAAATCTAGTTTATTGACTTGACTTGAGTGAGGTAGAGGAGCAAAGAAGGTTAATAAGGAAAATAAATCGCAATATTAATAGA
This sequence comes from Pinus taeda, assembly GCA_000404065.3. Lineage (NCBI taxonomy): Eukaryota > Viridiplantae > Streptophyta > Pinopsida > Pinales > Pinaceae > Pinus > Pinus taeda. The sequence continues at coordinate 118,471 of APFE030428667.1, forward strand.
ATTTAATGTTTGGATCACAGAAGTCTAAATTCCTTAAGAACTTAATGTTATCAAGAGAGTCTACGGTCCTCCAAATCTATGAATTATTTTTCTTTCTAAATTCTTGTAGAGATGTCATATTCTTCTTTCTGAATTTTTGGATGGGGTTAAAAGGCCACCAATAGTGATTTTTTTAAATGTTTTATTTTGGCTTATCAACAACCTATTATTGGTTAAGTTTTAATAAAATTTGGTAGCAATTTCTCCATTTTTAGTTGTCCTTTTTATGGCAACTTCATTATCGATGAAATATACATTTAAATCAATTACAAAAGTCTACACATTTTGATCTCAACTTTTTTATTTTGGTAATGTTTTAGTGTTATTTTAAATACTAAAAGAAATTGTCAAATCAATATTGGAACTCATCATTATTAGTGGCTATTTAAATTTTATTTATTACTAGAAAAATTCTCAACTTTTTTATTTTGGTAATGTTTTGGGGTTATTTTAAATACTAAAAAAAATTGTCAAATCAATATTGGAACTCATCATTATTAGTGGTTATT
>APFE030428667.1:130303-174670 GCA_000404065.3 Pinus taeda
AATGAAGAAACATACATCCATGTGGAGCATTCTTCTACTTCAACTTCAACTTCATCTTCAGGAATGGCACTTTCTGCATGTCGTTGTCAATCATCTCAGTCTGGTTATGCATTAAATGTATCTTCTTCTTCTCATTCTCATGAGTGGCTCAATGATTCTGGAGCCTCTTATCACATGGCCAAAAACAAAGCCATGTTTTCTTCTTTACATGATTGTAACACCAAAAATATATATGTTGGTGACGATAGATCTCTTAATGTTGTAGGGACTGGAACTGTTCATCTAGACAATGGTCAGTTTAATGATGTATTATGTGTTCCAACCTTATCCAGCAACCCTCTATCTGTATATCAGATAACTCATTCAGGTGAAGGTAAAATTGTTGAATTTTCACCTCATGATGTTGTAATCAAGGATCTAAGAGATCTTAAACAGATTCTAGCTACTGGTATTGCTGATGATTCCACAAGGTTGTATAAGTTTCACAACTTTGGGTCATCAAATCTTCCCTCAGTATTTGTTGCTCATAATGATGAAGTGAGCAAACTTTGGCATGAGCGATTTGGTCACTTAAACTATCACTCCCTTCAGCATCTATGTAAAGAAAATATGGTGACAGGTCTTCCTATGGTATCTTGCAGATATGGTGTTTGTTCCGGATGTGTACTCGGAAAACATCATCGGGACAGTTTTGACAAACGTGCCTCTTGGCACGCCTCAACCCCTTTACAGCTTGTTCACAGTGATTTGTGTGGTCCACTTCCTGTTCCTTCATTCTCTGGCTGCAAGTATTTCTTAACTTTCATTGATGATTTCTCCAGACGCACTTGGGTATACTTCTTAAAACTCAAGAGCGGAGTATTTAACACATTTTTGGCCTTCAAAGCCTTTGTTGAAAAACAATCTGGACATCAAATTCTTAAGCTAAGAACTGATAATGGTGGAGAATATGTTAAAAACACATTCATCAATTTTTGCACCGAAAATGGAATTCAAATGCAACATACTGTTCCATACACTCCACAACAAAATGGTGTAGCTGAAAGGAAAAATCGCACATTAAAGGAAATGGCTAATTGTATGCTGCAATCTAAAGGACTCAGTCTTAGTTTTTGGGCCGAAGCAATTAATTGTGCAAATTATATAATAAATCGCATTCCTACTAAGGTTCTAAAGAATATCACTCCAGAAGAAGCTTGGAGTTCCATTAAACCAGATGTAAGTCACTTTCGTATTTTTGGAAGTGAAGCATGGGCCCATATTCCAGATGAAAAGCATAAAGCTTTAGAACCTAAGAGTGAGAAATGTACTTTTGTTGGATATTCTGAAGATGTAAAAGGTTATAGACTTATTCCATTTAAGTCCAAAATGTTATCATTAGAAGAGATGTAAAATTTGATGAAAATAAATCGGCCTGCGAGCCTAGTCCGGCGGATGTGCCCCCTCTTCCTATCTCTTCTACTTTTGAAAACATTTCTTCTTCAGATGATGAAAGTGAGGATTACAATCCTCCCCCACCTTCTCAGGATCCTCAACTTCCAAGATGGGTCCGTGCTACTCGGGATGCAGCAGGTGATCTTGCCGGTGATCCTACAGATCAGCGACGTACACGTTCTCAGTTTAAAAGAGCCTCTTCTTTACTGGCTCAAGCTCCAGTAAATCATGATCCTGACACTTTTGCAGAAGCTTCAGGCCATCCACATTGGGAAGCAGCTATGAATGAAAATATCATTCATTGTTGGCAAATGATACATGGGATATTGTTCCTCTACCCCAAAAAGGGGGGACCGGGAAAACTTGTTATGTAAATGGCGTTTAAGAACCAATGTATGACCAGATGGGAAATATGATAAACATTAAAGCTCGTCTTGTTGCTAAGGGTTTTTCATAGGTTGAAGGCATTGACTACACTGAAACCTTCTCCCCTGTTGCCAAAATGAACTCTATCCGCCTTGTTCTTCCCTTGCTGCCTCTTTAAAATGGGAAGTCCATCAGATGGATGTTAAATCTGCCTTCTTGCATGGGGACTTGCATGAAGAAATCTATATGGAACAACCCATTGGCTTCATCCAAACAGACTCCAGCCTTGTATGTCGACTTAGAAATCTCTTTATGGTCTCAAGCAAGCTCCTCGGGCTTGGTATGCCAAAATGGATAGCTTTCTTTTAGAATCTGGATTTTCTAGGTGTTATTCTGACAATACTGTCTACACCAAGAAAGTGGGCAACTCTCTTATCATCCTTGTTCTTTAAGTTGATGATCTTATTCTTACTGGTAGTGATCCCAACCTTATGAACCACGTGAAGTCCAGCCTTAAAAAGAAATTTGAAATGACAGACTTAGGACACTTACACTATTTTCTCGGTCTTCAAGTCTTGCAATCCAAGGAGGGTATTTCCCTTTCCCAGTGCAAGTATGCTTGTGATATTCTTCGTCATTTTCACATGGAAGATTGTAAGCCAGCTCCTTCTCCCTTTCAGTCTGGAGTCAAACTTTCAGTCTCTTGTACTTCTCCTGAAGTTGATGCTACCTTATACCGTCAACTTGTGGGAAAACTCTTGTATTTAACCCATACTCGTCCTGACCTTTCCTTTGTTGTTGGCCTTGTTGCTCGTTTTATGCAAAACCCCCGTGAAAGTCATTGGAAAGCAGCTAAAAGAATGCTTCGTTATGTTCAAGGTACAGTACAGTTTGGGATTCATTATAGTGCCAAAGCAACTCCTCTATTAGTTGGTTTCACTGATTCTGATTGGGCTGGTGACCCTGATGATCGAAAGTCTACTGCCGGTTATGTCTTCACTTTTGGTTCAGGACCTATTACATGGGCTTGTAAGAAACAGGCTGCCATTTCTCTTTCGTCAGTAGAAGCAGAGTATCGTGGTGCCGTGGAAGCTAGTAAGGAAGCCTTGTGGCTTCGTCAGATCCTATCAGAATTTGGCTTTGAGCAGCAGCATCCGACTACACTTTGGTGGGATAATCAAAGTGCCATTCAGCTTTGCAAAGATCCAGTTCCAGCATCAACGCAACAAACACATTGAACTACACATGCACTTCATCAGAAAGCTCATTCATGACCATGTTCTTGAAGTGCAATATTGTTCAACAGATGATCAAGTTGCAGACATCTTCACAAAGGCTCTCACAGAGGCGAAGTTCACTAAACTTCGATATATGCTTGGAGTTCAAGAAGTTGTCACTAAGGGGGGATAGGCTCTAGTGCCTCCTTTCCTTCTCCTATTGTGTCATATTTGTAAATCCTTCATTCCTATCCCAAGTTGTTCTTAAGGGGGATGTATAGGATATTCCGACACATAGGAATAGTTAAGTTCAACTGGTCTAGTATAGAGTTTAGGTATTTAGAGTTAGGTTAAAGTGTGTTTCATTTACGTTGTACATTTTTGTAACTTACAATCTGACGGTCACGATATGTAGTGATCCAACGGTTCTTCTCTCCCTCGCGTATTACCGACACTTGATCCGTGGGCTTGACACCCGATTGGGTCCATGAATTCTATTTAAAGCGCATGGAGGGTCATTTTTAGGTTCACCGTGCATGAGAGAAGCTTATGTAAAATTTTCATTCTTTTATTAATAAATTGCGTGTAGTAGCCACGTTGGCGCAGGCCGTGGACTGTTTCCCTCTCTGAGGGTTTTAACCACGTCAAAATACTGGTGTATTGATCTGTGATCTGTTTGTGAGCGGTGTCCTTTTGGTGTTCTGTCTGAGGAACTTACCCTGTAAATTCCTACACTATTGACCTATTTTCTTATGTTACCTTAACTAGGCATGATCCATTATAATTATTCATTAGTATTCCAAAATATCCATACTTGTATTTTCCCTTTGAACATTCCATACTTGGTTGATTTTTCAAACCTTATGCAAAACCACTTAGAGTGAAAAGAACCTTATAATCCATACATTTTATGCTACGCACCACCATGGATAACTATACCCACACCACTCTTACACTAAGATGCTTTTCATTTGTTGGAAAAATATGCTCCACCCACTTTCTTTGCAAAACCATCACTCTGTACTCATGCTTCTCCACACATATGAACATTCGACACTAATATGATTTATTCTTAAAAGTGGTTTATCCGCTTATAAGCCACAGTGAAATTTACAAAAATACCCATTTTACTCATTTTGAGGGTAATCCAAAGCTCATTAAAGAAAGCCCAATATGGCTTTATGAATCAAATTTTTCATATTTATGTAAAGGACGTGCCGTTGATTATTAGTTCCTAATCATGATTCTCGCATGTCCTAAAGAAGGTGGTACATGATGAAGGGATCTTTTAGTAAATACTATTCATGTACTAAGATTTTAAATAGCTAAGAGCTCCACAATACAACACCTAACCTTTCACATAGATCGAAGTTTCATGAAGGAATAAAGCAATATGATGAATGAAGGAAAGAAAGAGTTATTTTGTGGGGATATAGCTAATTCCCTCACTTGATAGGATAAAAGCTTCCATTGATTGATGATGTATTAGTGGTATTTGAATTTGACACATGAAAAACAACTCAACAATAATATTTGGACCACTAGTCTTGCTAATGTTGGATATGCTCCTAAGTTCTTCGATTTCATAGGACACATTTTTTGGTGCACTCACTTCTAAGGCGAAAACTCTTAGATATTCTCTTTAAGGAAAGAACCTAGTATTGTTAACTCCAAAGGCTTTCAAGAGAATGTTGAGCTTACTAGACCCAAACATGAAACTTAAGCTGCTAGAAGAAAATCATTTCCTCGACTCTTAAGGTGGGCATGTGAATGTTCTCAAAGAATTTATGGTCTAAATAGTGCACATGCTAACAAACCTTTTGTCCATTGATATTTCAGTGTTAATAGGGACTTACAAATATTTTGCCTAGTTGTTAACACACATAATAGGACAAGATTCAATGTCCCATATACCCAGGTCAACTTTATATATTCTATATTTCTCTTTCAATAAGGGGACTAACTTCAAATGAATAAAGGTAATTTTCAATGTGATTTCCTTTCAATTGACATATTATTTGAAGACTCAAAGATTCTTTATGACAACTTATTTGGCACTAGCATTAGTTTATTGTAATTTGTTTGATGGCCTACCTTTAAAGAGTAATGTGAACCTTAATATATAACCAATGCAATTCTAATATCCCATTTTATGGAGGCACAAAGCATCTTTTCTCTTCTGCCTCATCCAAGATAATTTTGTCAAAGAATTTAGATAGAGGTTGTCTCAAAAAGTACAATATTTCCTAGAAGAAAAAGGGATATATGTTTAGGAAGGGAAATATGCATATATAAGACTTTATTGGTATAAGGAAGTCCCCTATTACTCCCTATATTTGTATGTGATAGATATTTTTGTTGTAGAGGTATGCAAAAAATACTGTTCCTAGTCAATTATGTTTGATAAAAAGAAGAACTTTTTTTATTTCATTACCATTTAAGATAAAAAAATGTTGTGAATAAATCTTCACACTTAGTTGACATATTTGAAACATTGAATCCCTTAAATTTAAAGAAGTTGAAACAATTAAAGGCTTTGACCTTGAAGGGTTATTTTCTCAACATTTATCATTGGTAAGATATGGAAATTTCTTTACTAGAATCACAAAAGGAATTGGAGATAATGAAGTGGAGACATCAAGAGGAAGAGAAGGAAAACATTATACATAATGATATATAGTTACACAAGTTAGTACCAGTTTAGGGTATTGGAGAAAAACTATACAAATAGGAAAGAATCCTACAAATGTAAAATCTTCATCAACTCAACTAGCTTATCAAAGTTCCTCTTCTACACACGAAAGATAAAGGAAAACTACAACTAGAGGAGAGAGCAATAAACGTCATTCTAGAAGAAACTATGTGAAGAACCTCTCAATCATGTTGATTTGGAAAAATATTATGTTGTTTCTTCATAAAAAAGCAAGAAAATATATAGCAAGAAGGGATCATAGCAATCAGAGGGACCCACTGATGTAGAGGTAGTAGTGCTATAATCCCTGACTGGGTAGCACTACATTTGGAATAAAGTAGAATATGGTGGAGGAGTTGACTATTGAACATTCAACTATATTTGAGGAACAATTGTTAACCACACATAAAAACCATTATTATAAGGCTAGGAAGTGACAAATTGAAAATTTTTATGTTAAGAATAAGAAAGTAACAAAGAAATGGAGGTATGAGGTGGATGTATCAAGAGTAGGACCTTTTGGGATTCCTACTTTGTATATGACCACAAGGGATTCCATGTCTCATTCTATTACAGAGTAAGATATGGAAAAAATATGACTAAAAAGGAAAATAAGAAAGCTTGAAGAAGCCTTGAGTCCCAGATGTTTATTTACACCCCCTTTAACTATGGCTCCATTCTCCTAGAATTATCTTTATGGCCTCGAGTGAACCTCCATTGAGGTTTACTTCAACATAGATAAAATCACAAGAAAATTGACCTCCTTTTGATTCTTCTTTATCCAAATAGTGGCCCAACTTGCTTCCAATTCCTTTTAATGCACCAAGCCTCCAAAGATGAAGAGGGAGTTGTGGCAATCAAACCCACACTGGCATGACAATAATCTCAAAATATGGATTAAAATCTAGAGTCCAATGAGTGATAAAGAGGTCTTTAGACTCCATAAAATCCGGTTCTTATATGAAAATCAAATCGCTTTACATTTTATTGAAAACCAAAAAGACATAGAATCCATTTCCTACTACAAATAAATTTACCTAACCTTAAAGCTTAGGGGCCCATTATTTTGTGATCTAGGATTCAAAATATTTTAGATTCGGCCACAAGCCCATAAAATTGGAAACGAGTTCTTTTTCTGAGAGAGCTAAATCTCTCTTACATGGATCTAAAGGAGAGAGTCTATGACTGTAGGGATCTCAAATAGTTTCTTCAGAAACTCTTGGGGGGGATAATAAGTCCCTTGAGGTTTTTAAGGTTGCACCAAGGCTCTGAATGCAACCTCATCCTCCATAGCATGATGAACAAAGGCACTATTCAAATTCTCCGGCAAAGAATGAACAATCAACAATAGAAATGGCTAACGTTGCAAGTTCAAAGGGACTAAAGCAGTGGAGCCACATACTACTCAATGATCCATGCATCTACGATGTCTCTGCAAAACGAGTTTGAAGTTATAGCCCTAAACATGCAAAAGACCTACGACAACTAGGGAAGTCCTAGCTGCTTCGAGAAACCATATTCGATAGAGCACATTTTGTAACATAATACAATATTACCAATTAAGAAGGTAGTTAAATTGTTTAATGGGATCAGAACTTATATCACAGAGAAAATAAATAAGTAACTAAATATTATTTTAGAGGAATAGTACATATGTTTATACCTAAGAAATCTTTCTCAAAGGATTTCCTCTTTCATTAGCTACTTGCAAAAATACCTTGAATAATATTGCCATTTTTTGACAATGATTTAATTACATTCATTACAAAAATCACTATTGTTTGGGATTTTCAGAAAATTTTGCAAGGGCTTCAGGTTGGGAAGTGAATAAAGAAGATCAAAGTAGGATGGTGTGTGAGGATTTGAATGTTAAAATATGATATTCTTGAATGAAAAAAGATCAATAAGTCAAGGGGTAATGATTTATTTAAAGCAATCAAGGCCTTCCAATACCTAGAAGGCCCACAAATAATTTGAGATTGCGTGTTAATTTTGGAGGACCAACTAGAGGAGGAATTGAGCAGCATTAGGAAAGCATGAGGTAATGAGTGAGACAGTCTAATGGATTTCCTAGAAGAAGAGATTAATAAATGGTTAGTTACATTTATAAATGATAACAAAGACCAATTGTTGATCATTGAACAATTACTCAGATTCAAAATAAATTAAAGAAGAAATATTTGCATTGAGAGTAAAGAAAAATATAATTGTCCCACCTCTAAAAGAGCATATTTATGAATGGATTAAGATATCATTAAATGAAATTATTAATCATGAGTGACTACCCTAATAGTATATTAACAAACACATGAAGGCCATATATATTCTAACCTTTGATGGTACAAGGGGGAGAGGATTCATTCCACCAGTCATTTTTTTGCAATTTTATTATTATATTAATGATTAGTCCATGGGAACTCCATCCCAATCCTTTAGGAACAAATGCATTCAAGTTCTATTTATGTATCAGGATTTTTTTGGAGTTATTTAGGAACACTCTTTATTCAAACTTAAATCTAATCTGTAATACTTCTTTTACTCTCACATAATTTATTCCAGGAGTGCATGACATTTGTGGTTTCATATACTTTGTTAAGAATGGAACATCGTAAACTTTCTCTGATGACTCTTGTAATATTAAATGAATGAAATCATTTAAAGCTCTCTCAAAGGCTTGGAATATGTCTTTTGTTTTTTGTCTATGTATATATTGTTTTTGTTGGGTGTGGAGCCTGATTATCTTCTGTATTCAAAGGTCTCAGCTGGATGTATACCCTAGCAAGATTGTACACCCCTCCACGCGAGGGGGTGCGGGGGGGACTTGTCCCCCCCACAGGGGTTCGGGGTGGCCGATCCCCCCCCCCGGCTGGGAGGTTTGAGAACCAGCGGTCCCTCGGCGGGGGCTCGGGGGGCAGCGCCCCCAAGCTAAAAATAGATGTAAAATTGCCTTGTAAAAGTCTAGTAATTTCTAGTCAATCTGGGCCGTTCATTAGGCAGATGATCTGACGGTAGAAGTTATATTTAATTTAGGGTTTTTTGCCCTAGAAGGCAACCCCTCACTATATACGAGGGAATTGTATTGTGTCTATTATATCTATATTCTAAGTGAAGAAAAGAGAGGAGATTGAGAGCGAAGAGGGAGTTACGACAGATCTACTGTAGGTTGTATCTCTTTAGTTTGTTGGATAATATAATAAAAGAAGGATTGGTTGTTTCTTCATGGACGTAGCCCAAACTGGGTGAACCACCTATATCTGTGTCTCTCTTATTTTATGTGTTTTCTATGTTTATATTTCTGCAATATTTTATGTGTTCCATTGCTCTGTAATATATAATTTTCTAACAATTTCAAAAGTGTCTGTTGGATAATTGGCATTGTTAGGATGGTAGGTGGCATCAAGTGTGTTGGCATTGATGTGCATGGAATGTCAAGCTCAGGGGGAGTCTTATGGTTGCTGCAGTATTTGGTAGAGAACCATCATAGTAGTAGGACAATTAAAGAAGCTAAAATATTATAACTGTGATGATTGGATGGCTAATGATTTGAAGGAATTTATGCCTCAGAGGATTGACTCATATGATCTTGAAAATGACATAGTTGGATAGTGCTCAGAAATTTATTTCCAATGCTATGCTTAAGTCCAAAAAAGGCCTCCAAGATCAAAAGATATGGTTGGTGAAGGTATGTAGATCAAAAGGTCAATAGGTAGGGTTCTAGGGCTCAAGGTTCTGATTCTCCCATGTTTTATTGAGAAATTTATTTGCTAAATAAATTTTGAACTTCGAGCAGAATTAAAAAAGACACTGGGACTTAGGAAAATTTGATCCAGTTAGGGGTCAGGCCTAGTCGGAAAGTGTTGGTGCATTGCAAGGAAATGGGTTGACATGAACCTGACCCCGACCTATATGGGACCCAATATTAGTAACAAAGACATGTGAGAGCATGGAATAGTAGAATGACGACACATGGAAACATCTAATCGACAACAGGATGACGTCAGCTTAGGGTGATGTGGAACTCTAGGCATGTGACATATGCCATATAATTTTGGCATTTTTAGGTGGCCAAGTGGGCCAACTTCAGGTGACACATGGCACTACATAGGAACTGATGATGTCAGTGTGATGCTTAAGTGGCGTTTTCTTGATGATGTGGCGATGCCTTGGAGATTGTGCTAGGGGGTTTATTTGGCTGTGTTTTCCTATGTTAAAATAGTTATCCCGTAGGGATTTTAGGGGCACATGTTGTTTGCATAATAAATAATTATGGATAGCCCCCATCTCCTAACCTCTGTTGGTGAGTTAAGCACTCTTTCTGGTTAGCATGTGGTTTTATCTCCTCGGGCACATGACAACAAGTCCTAAAGGGTGTAAGAGCTTTGATGGGAAAGAAACTTAAGTGCCACTATTATTTTCCTGTGATATCGGTGCTTAGCCATTTACACTAAATGGATGAAAATTAAAGGGTTTAGGACAATCTGAATATGGCACATCTTCAGTTAATAGAGCTGTTGAGAAAAACAGAGGAAGGAGGTTGCAAGGACCGTGATTTGTAGTGATTTAATGGAACCTGGGTCATGTTATCACCCCAAGAAACTCTCCTAGGTTGTAGCTCAGAGATGCTCAAGACATTACTAATTCAACTTAATGTTACAGATGGATGAATGGAAGGAATGATGCTTGTTCAAGCCAGATAACCACTTCTACTTTGCTTGACTCTAGACATGCTTGAACACCCCCAGACTATAAGGCTTTAGACCACCAATTACTCACATTTTTAAGGATTGGTTGAATATGGAGAATACTGACCACACCAGTAGATGCACAGGACCCTGTGATGGCTGGATGCAACCAATAAGTAGGTCTACAAATCTAATTCCCTAATGTATAGACACGATGACAACTATATGGCATTAGGTGAAAAGAAACCTAAATAGCACATTCATTGATACATACAAGATTTTAACATAGAGGTAGGATGACAACTCCTCTAATGCTAAACATCAAGAGTTCAGGAAAACTGCATAACAGGCACAACCTAGAATAGAATAGGAATGGAAAGTGAGAAATTAACAATAAAAGAAGCTTGTATTAGCTGAAAATGAAGACGAGACGCTGCAAGTATCAAAGCAGTTAGAGTCTCCAGAAGTTGAACCTTACATCAAAACAAAAACCATCAACCCTGATTACCTCTGGTTTCTGGGTATATATATAGTTTGAATACAAAGGCACTCGACCATTTTTAAGTATGGAGGGGTCATAATTGACCACCAACCGCTTTAAATTCCTGGAGGAACTTCTGAGTGCGATGGCTTGATGTAGCGTATAGATGTGATCTTTTCCTACGCTCTGTTGTCCTCTCGGGCAGGTGGTGTGTCATGTAGAATGAAATTCTATAGCTATTCAATGCCTCCACCTGCTCGAGCCCTGTCCTTTTCTTTCTCAGCCATACTGTCTGTTGAAGGCAGTGGTTGAGGAGCAAATGCACCTGGTACAGGTAAACAGGTCACCTTCGTCCTTTCGGGAGGATGGAATGGTTAAGGTACGTGAACTGTATAGCGGGTGAAACAGTCGGGTGGAGGAGTAATATCGACCGTTAGATTGGGTGGATCGACGACGAGGATTGCTTGGTAGGGAGTACCGGGAGATATGGAAATGGAGTGGACGCAGGCCGTTGGATCTTGGGACAGATAGATCCAATGGTCATCGGGTGTCGAAGATGCGCGGAGTTTATCAGATGGGAAAAGTGGTTTCGGCGGTAAGTGGTATTGCCCGCACCACTTTTGGACGATGGGTGGTAAATGTACAGGGGCGTACGATACCATTCAGATGGCGACACATGGCAGCGGTGCAACACGAAAACCACTTTTCATCGCGAGTTAACGCACTGTTATTTCGTGTGCACGGGGAGAATGAACGCCGTCCGATCGTGGCAGAGGTGATCAGGCGGTGGGGAAACAGACGAGCAGGTTGTTCATTAAATGCGACAGGGGAACTGTTGGATCAGGATGCGGCGATCGACGGCTATGATTGAAAGGCGGCTATGGGTTACGGAGGCGGCGCTATGGGGCTTTAAACTTAGCGCTTTGGGGCTCAAGAGAAAAGATTTTTTGTATGATTTTTTAACAGTAAGTCCTGGGAAATGGAGGTGAAAGGAGGATGAGTGAGGATAACTGGTGTAGGCCTCCTCTAAGAAAAACCAAAGACTGAGCTTACTTCTGCTCCTCGAATATCAACAACATGTGGTAGAGCTAACACTGGCTCCTTTTGGGGATGAGATCCTCCCTGTGAGGTCTTAAGAACTGCAGATCATTGCCTTTCCTGTGAAAACCACATTAGCAAAATTTCCTAGTGTTCCATTGGGCATGGAGTCTAACTAAGCCTATACAAAAACTGATAAACTAACATATTTAAAACCTTAAGGCCAAGGGACCTTAAACAACATAAATTTTCAAAAATTTCCCATTAACTGGGCCATCAAAAACTGTCTCCCCTTCCATGCTTTGCAGTATGAAAGTATTGTTCCCTTGGATCTGAGAAATGATAAAAGGCCCTGTCCATAAAGCATCAAACTTGCCATGGTTGCCTCTCTTCTCTTTTAGTGCATCTCATTTAAGAACCAAGTCCCCAATCTAAAAATTATCTATTTTTGTTCTCTTATCAAAAACTTCCTTGATCTTCTTCTGGTGTGCCACAGACCTTTCAACCAGTTGTTCCCTAATTTGATGTACCTTTGCTAAATCAGTGATTCTTTTTGCCATTTCTTCTTCCTTATTCTGCTCTTCTTGTAGGAACTTTTCCATAGGGAGGGTTAACTGAATTGGGAACACAGCCTCAGTGTCATATACCAGCTTAAAAGGGGAATTTCTTATGGATTTCTTGGTGGTCACTCTGTCAGCCCATAGTGCATATTTGAGCTTAGAATCCCAATTCTTTTTGTTGTCTTCCAATAGATTTTTAATTATCCTTATCAGGATTTTGTTGGAAGATTCTGCTAGACCATTGCCTAGAGGGTAATATGAGGTGGAATGAACTAGCTTAATGCCCATTGAGTCACACATGTTCACCAATTCTTTTGCCCTAAAGGCTGCTACATTATCTGTGATTATTTTATGTGGACACCCATATCTGGTGAAGATATTCTCTGTCAAGAACCTCATGACCACATTATGATCAGCCTTTCTGGTAGGGATTGCTTCAATCCATTTAGTGAAGTAATCTGTGGCTAATAAGATCCATCTGTGCTGGCCACTGGAATGTGGATTGATTTCTCCAATGAAATCCAAGCCTCACTACTGAAAAGGGCCATTAGCATGTATAGGCTTTAACATCAGGGAATTCAATTACTGCTTCCTTCAAATATTTGGCACTTGTCACAAGATTTAACAAATAAAAATACATCAAAAAATAAGGTGGGCCAATAGTACCCAGCTCTGAGGATCTTGTGAGCAGTAGTTTTGCAATAATGGTGCCCTCCACACATGCTAGAATGAAATTGCTGCATTGCTTCCATGGATTGTTTTTTGTCCAGGCACCTCAAAAGCAACCCAGATGGGTCCCTCCCATAGAGTAGATTTTCATGAATGAAATATCTTGCTGCCCTGAGCTTAATAGTTATGACTTGGCTTGAACTAAGACCTGGAGGAACTTCTAGCTTTAGCAAAAATTGAGCTATTTTGGCATACCATCCACAAGAGGCTATATTTTCTGCTAATGACTAATTTATCCCTGGTTCAGTCATTTCTTCTACCGCCTGACCATTTTCTGAAATCATGCTTATAAAATCCATGTCTAGCGTTCTGCAGTTTTCTTCAGCCAATAATCTGGCAAGGCCCTGACCTCTGACAAGCTTGGTGGGTTTAAATTCTATATTAAATTCAATTAGCTTTACAATCCATTCAACCCTTCTCCCATCAGCATTAGGCTGCATTAGGACATCTTTTATTGAAGCAGAGGGTACATATGCAACTATCTTGGAATGCAGAATGTAAATTCTGAAAGCTTTCAAAGACTTGATAAGAGCATATGCTTGTTTCTCAATGATATCATACCTCAGCTCAACATCTCTTAAGGTTTTGTTGAAGAATGCCACTAGATGCTGTGAGCCTTCCTCATCTTCTTGCAATAAAATTGCTGCAAGGGTGTCATCAGAGGTGAATGAAAATACATGGAACTCATTGCTGTAATCTGGGCTGATTAAAGTAGGAGCTTCCATAATAGCTTTCTTAATGTAGTCAAAGGATCTTCTTGCTACATCAGTCCATTTGATCTCTGACCCCTTTCTCGACATGGAGGTAATATGTTTTACAAGTTCTGCAAAATTTGGGATGAACCTCCTCACAAAATTTATTTTGCCCAAAAAGGACTGGATATCTTTCTTTGATCTTGGGACAGACAAGGTCTGTATTGCTTTTACTCTTTCTGGGTCAATTCGGACACCTACGGTAGAAACAACATGTCCTAACAACTTACCTTCTTCTAAAGCAAACTGTGACATTTTAGGATTGACTAAAATCCCAAACCTTCTGCACTTCAGGAACACCTTCTTCAAATGTTGCAAATGGTCCTGATGGCTACTGGAGTATACTATTATATCATCAAGGTAGACAAGGACAAACTTATCCTTCTCTCCCACAAATGCTATATTCATAGCCCTCTGAAAGGTAGCTCCAACATTCATCAGTCCAAAAGGCATCTTTGAATACATAAAAGTGCTCCAAGGAGTGGTGAATGCAGTCTTCTCTTGGTCATTTGGATGTACAGAAACCTGGTTGTATCCTGAAAATCCATCCAGGAAAGACATCACTTTTGCTCTTGAGACCTTTTGCAGCAAATGCTCCATCTTGGGTAGAGGATAATTGTCTTTCTTAGAGAATTTGTTTAAGTTTCTGAAATCAACACAGAGTCTGATTTCTCCACTTTTCTTCCTCACTACCACGAGGTTGGCTACCCACTTTGAATATCTGAGAGGGACTATGATTTTGGCAGCCAATAACTTCTTGATTTCCTTTTCAATCAGAGGGAGGAGCAAAGGATTTATTGGTCTCAGCTCTTGCTTGAAAGGGATGGTGTCTTTCTCTAAAGAAATTTTATGTTGGTTGATCTTTTTGTCATATGTTTTCAGGTCACTATATTCCCAGGCAAAGACATCAGCAAATTGCTTCATTAAATTGCAGTATTCATCACTTTGGGCAGCTGATAAGTGAGTGGACAAATTTATATATCTTTTCTGATCTGGAATCCCTATGTTATGCTTATAGACTGTAGATTGGTCTTCCTTTTGGGCAGCCTTATAAGGCACATCGTTATGATCAAACAACTTTTCTAAAGGAACTAGACCCTTAGGTATATGATTGCTAGGCAATTGGACAATGCTATCTCTACCAAATTTGTTTCTAAGCTGGGATTGGGGGCTTCCTTCCAAGGCTTCATTTTCTTGGTCAATTTGCATTTCAGAGAATTTGTCAATGGCTTGAAGAAATCTATTTACCTCATCATCATCCTCAAAAACTTTCCAATGTTGGACATTATCAGGCAAGGATGGTCTATACTTCATCTGGACTTCATAAACTAGTCTGGGAGGCATGGGAGGGATAAACATGCTAGCAGACACAACCATCGAATCAACAAGCTGATTTTTAACTCTAGGGATATATGAAATACAAAAATTATCAAAAGAATCTTTGAGTCTCCATACCTCATCTCTATATGCTTTCAACCTTGGGTGCTTTGCTTGATAACTTCTGTTCACTTGCTGAATAATAAGATCAGCATCTCCAAACACCTTTGTGCTTCTGATTCCTCTGCCTTTAGCTGCGTTAAGACCCAATATCAGAGCCTCATACTCTGCTACGTTGTTAGTGACTTGGAAAGCCAGCTTAAAAGATAGATGTGTGCTTTCTCGTTTTGGGGATATCAACACTACCCCCACTCCTGCAGTCTCCCTGGAACATTCTCCATCAAAGAACATCTCCCAAACCTGACTTCCTTGATCTTCCCCAGCTTGATCCACTGGTTTCTTAATCTGCATTGAGGCCCTCTGGGACTCTTCGATTTGGAGAATACATGCTCCAAAATTAGTGTCCACAACATATATGGGATGATTATAAGGATTCTTTTCATCACTGATGATGTAGGCCAATTGTAATTCTATGTACAATCTCCTACTTTCCCCTCCAAAAACTGGGATAGTAGCATAAGATAGATCATTTTGTAATGTCCCACCTAGTCTCTTAATCCACCCCCTGGAAAACAACATGCTAAACTTAGGAGGGACATTTGCTACCACAATGTCCATCACCATGCTCTTCATGGACAGTTGAGTTAGGGTAATGGCCAGGTCTTTGATTAATCCTAGGAATTTTACCTTTCTTGAATCAAAGGAGAATATATCATGATATGGTTTGGTGATATCAAGGCCTAACTCTTCCATGACAGCTTTAGGCATCAGATTATGGCTAGCCCTCATATCTAGCAGGAAGTTGTGGAGGATTTTGTCATGAATGGTCAAGGAGAGATAAAATGATGGAGAATTATCATCAACAGGTTCCGTCATTGGGCTAAGCATAACTGCAGGCCTATCATCTTGCAAATTGACATAGTCAGTGGAGGTTTGTGTGGCTTTCAGCTCAAGAGCATCAAGGATAGGCTTCCTAAACACTTCACCCTTTACAAGTTCTAACAGGGGTACATATATTTTTAACTTCTGGACTTCTGATTCAAAGATGAAAGGGGAAGGGGACTTGTTAGGGCCTCTTACCTCTTGAGCGGGTGCTTTGAGGATGACTGGATCAACTGCTAGTCTTTTCTGTCTGGTATTTTGTGACTCTGTTGGGACAACATCTTTTTGGGCAGGATTCTGCTTGACATCATTTGCTTTTGACCTCAGATTATATCTTTGCTGCTCATTAGCTTGTAGAACAGCCTCTCTGTCCCACCTTTAACTGTTTTGGTCCTGTAGCAATGATTCTTCATAGGCAGCCAATGTCAAAAAGGCAACATTGCCTTTATCTTCCTTGCAATGAATTTCATCCTCTTCTTCAAACTGCTCCTTCTCCATGACTACGTTTTGAAAAGGAGCCTTAACTTTTTGTTCTTCATTTGCTTCTTTACCCCTCTGAATGATTTGCAATTGTTCATTTGCTCTTCTAAATGGATTTGGATTTCTTGGGGCAAAAGTGTTTGGAAGCCTTGCCTTCCCAGAGTTCTACTCAACTTTCAGCTTAGATATCTCAGCAGCCAGTGACTCTATCATTCTGGTCATTTTGTCTAACTTAGGTTCTGAAGATGAAGCAGAGGAAGAAGAAGCCTCACCTCTCTGCCTCCTTCTATCAGCATGACTTTTGAGCTTTTCTGCAACAATTGTATTCGAATCCACCTCTAAAGCTGCATCTTGCATATCAGCTAGGGTGGCACATCTTCTTTCTCTTAGGAGTAGGCATAAATCAGAGTCAAAAGCATTGGCATATGTGAGTTTGGTGGAGGTGGGGGTTGGCTTTACTTCAGTTGGTATTTTACTATACATACGATTGAATCTTTTACTAAAATCAGGCAATGATTCCCCATTCTCCTTCTTGAGGTTTCCAAACTCAGTATGGTAATATAGAAAGTCTTTTTTATCCCCCCAGTGTTTCAAAAATACATCATCTAATGCTTCAATGTTTGCTATAGAGCTAGGGGCTAACTCCTTGAACCATTTTCTAGCCTCTCCATCAAGGCTCTGGACAAATACTCTCATCCAAACATCATCCTCACTGATATCTAGGTTATCAGCATAACTATAAAAAGATTCAAGGTGTTCTTTAGCTGTTACTTCCTCTGTGCCACTGAACTTAGGCATATATTTCTGGTATTCTCCTGCAGGCATGGCATTCAAAGGAACCGGCAAGATCAAGGGTCCATATCTAGCAGCTATGATTCTTTCCATCTTTGTAGGTGCTTGCTGGCCTGCCATGACTGGGATAGGTGGAAGGATACTGGCAGATTGAATGGTAGAAATCAATGAAATAGATGACAGAGACAAGGGAATATGATGGATTGTATGGGAGGCTTTCTTTGGACTGAGATCCAAAGGGGAACTGAAAGAACAAGGAGCTTTATGAATCTCTGAGGGTAGTTCTTCACTAACAATGTTAGGCTCTATATCTTCAAAATGCACATTCTCAGCTATAATCTTCTCTTGTAGAGACACATAAGATTTTTTAGGATTACCTGATCCTGATGCTCCTTTCTATGATGTTTTCTTCTGCTTAAAAATCTTCTCAGGGTCAGGCACTGGGTCAGCTGGTGATTTCTGAGGATTTCTCTGGGTATGCCTCACGAACTGAGCCAGAACTGTAGTGTGGAGTTGCCACTAGGTTGGTTCTCTAGTAGAGTCGCCAGATAGATGATTACAACCAGAAATTTGTCCAGACTTTGTCTATCATCAAAGATGGAACTGTGTCATTCTCCCAGGGAAGCTAAGCTTCAATCTCCGCTCCCCAACAATGATGCCAATTAATGTTATCACCCCAAGAAACTCTCCTAGGTTGTAGCTCAGAGATGCTCGGGACATTACTAATTCAACTTAATGTTGCAGATGAATGAATGGAAGGAATGATTCTTGTTCAAGCCAGATAACCACTTCTACTTTTCTTGACTCCAGACATGTGTGAACACCCCCAGACTACAAGGCTTTAGACCACCAATTACTCATAGTTTTAAGAATTGGGTGAATATGGAGAATACTGACCACACCAGCAGATGCACAGGACCCTATGATGACCGGCTGCAACCAGTAAAGAGGTCTACAAATCTAATTCCCTAATGTACAGACAGGATGATAGCTATCTAGCATTAGGTGAAAAGAAACCTGAATAACACATTCATTGATACATACAATATTTTAACATAGAGGTAGGATGACAGCTCCTCTAATGCTAAACATCAAGAGTTCAGGAAAACTACATAACAGGCATAGCCTAGAACAGAATAGGAATGGAAAGTGAGCAATTAACAACAAAAGAAGCTTGTATTAGCTGAAAATGAAGACGAGACGCTGCAAGTATCAAAGCAGTTACAATCTCCAGAATTTGAACCTTACATCAAAACAACAACCATCAACCCTGATTACATCTAGTTTGTGGGTATATATAGAGTTTGAATACAAAGAAACTTAGCCATTTTTAAGTATAGAAGGGTCATAATTGACTACCAACTACTTTAACTACCTGGAGGAACTTTTGAGTGTGATGGCTTGCTGTAACGTATAGATGTGATCTTTTCCTATGCTCTGTTGTCCTCTCGAGCAGGTGGAGTGTCATGCAAAATGAAATTCTATAGCTATTCAATGCCTCCACCTACTCGGGCCCTGTCCTTTTCTTTCTCAGCCATACTGTCTGTTGAAGGCAGTGGTTGAGGAGCAAATGCACCTGGTACAGGTAAATAGGTCACCTTCGTCCTTTCGGGAGCATGGAATGGTTAAGGTATGTGAACTCCAAAGCAGGTGAAATAGTCGGGTGGAGGAGTAATGTCGGCCGTTAGATTGGGAAAATTGACGGCGAGGATTGCTTGGCAGGGAGTATCAGGAGATATGGAAATGGAGTGGACGCAGGCCGTTGGATCTTGGGACAGACATATCCAACGGTCATTGGGTGTCAAAGATGCATGGAGTTTATCGGGTGGGAAAAGCAGTTTTGGCAGTAAGTGGTATTACTCGCACCACTTTCGGACGATGGGTGGTAAACGTACAAGGGCGCGCGATACCATTCAGATGGTGACGTGTGGTGGCGAGGCAACACAAAAACCACTTTTCATCATGAGTTAACGCAATATTAATTCGCGGGCGCGAGGAGAGTGAACACCGTCCGATCGTGGCAAATGTGATCGGATGGTGGGAAACAGACAGGCAGGTTGTTCATTGAATGTAGTGGGGGAACCGTTGGATCGGGATGTGGCGATTGACGGCTATGATTAAAAGGTGGTTATGGGTTACGGAGGCAGTGCTATGGGGCTTTAAACTTAGTGCTTTGGGGCTCAAGAGCAAAGATTTTTTGTATGATTTTTTAACAGCAAGCCCTGGGAAATGGAGGTGAAAGGAGGATGAGTGAGGATAATTGGTGTAGGCCTCTTCTGAGCAAAACCAAAGACCGAGCTTACTTCTGCTCCTCGAATATCAGCAACATGTGGCAGAGCTAACAAGTCAAACAAAATTAGCCATACCTAAGTGTCCCTCATGCCACAAAGAGATAAACAAGAAAAGAGTCTTGGGATTAATGGAGATTTGACCACAACTCAGTGAGCCATGTTGGAGTACATTTTGAGCTTTTAAAGCCTTAATTAATAAGCATGTAAATCCACACAAATATTTAGATAATTAAATAGACAAAATTTAATTGTGGTACTCCTTGAGCGTGCAGGTGGAATGAGATTTAATTCTCAACATGGAAAACAATTTCATGGCATATTCTCTAATTTAATGTTGCTGTAATGGCTAAGTAATTTGATGCAATGATAGAGTGGAGATGTTTGTTGGAGTACACTCTCGATTAGTGTGTGGATGATAGAATGGTATGCATCATTCCTTGTGATGTAGAGGAACCAAACTCCTGAACACATAGCTAGATAGTGGGGGAATCTAGCATCATTATGTGTGAGAATCTAAGAAAGGTCGAGAGAACCTGTGAAACAATGAAGTCCAATAGTAGAATGCGTTGCTTAGTGAGGCTAAGAGAGCATGTGAAACAACCAAGGCCAAGAGATAATATGAACAGTTTATGAGGGCCAAGAGGTAGTGAATGCAAAGCTAAAATTAGGCCAAGGGGTGCCAAAAATAGAGAGTATTAAGTTCCTTATTGAGTGTGGATTGGAGCCTACAAAGTGAGGAGTTCGAAATTCTATCTTAGTGGATACCTGAAGATATATTTGAGATTAGTTCCTCCTGCAAGTTGGTGCTTTCTACAAATACATGAAGCTACAAGTTGGTGCTTGCAACAAATACAAGAAGTCAATGCTTGAGTTGGTGATCTTGCTAAGTTGATCAGGTGCATACATAAGAAGGAAATTGATGCTTCTTGATAGTGGGTGCTAGAAAACAATCTAAGGGAGTTGGTGCTTCCTGTGTGTGGTGGCACACAAAGAGAGATGATGCAGCAAAGTAGGAGCTCAAATTACATCATAATAACAAACATATTGGTGGTTTTTTCCCTTTCAGGTTTCCACGTTAAATCCTTTGTGTTTATATGTGTGTGTTTCTCATGATGATGTTGTTTGTTCATGTGTTTATTCATATTGTTGATACATGACATAGTGTTAATGCTCACATATTATTGCTAAGATTGAGCGATGAATATAAATTGGCATAAAATTTGAAATTAGCCATAATACTAATTCACAACCCCACCCCTCTTAGTATTAACATTTTTTCGAACAATGTCTTCCTCATGAAGTGTGAATATATGAATATTTTAGAATGAATCATTGGTGATATTTTTATTATAATTATATCTTCATTATTTAGTATATTTCACCACATAATCCACTCATGGGTGAATATGTTGAATGCTTAATTTTTTTTTAATTAATTAGAAAATTTGAGTGCAAAAAAGGATTACCGCCTCTATAAAAATGTAGAGGGAACTCTAATAAGTCCCTAGGAGGTTGAATCTCATCCTTAATACAAAAAGATATCATCACTTCCTAGCATTAAAGCAAAGGCAATGCCAAATATTAAATGGGAAATAAATCAACTTCATCTTCAATAAACACAAATGGCCACAAATTGGTCCTTTACCATGGAAATTCTTATCAGTTAGAGACACCAAATATATAATATAGAGGATCAAATCAATGTTCTTATGACTCAAATTGAATATTTAAAGTATGCAGGTCAGAAAGACCTCCAAACTTTAGAATCTTTAGCAATCTCAGTTAGTTGTTCTCCACCAACTCTAGATTTGAATGTAGAATCTCGACCTTCCCCTCCACTAATTTGGGCTAATGACTCTTCAAATTAGATTCCTTATGTAATCTACAACCTATATGATGTTTTCTAGCTATTATATTTTATAAAATATAGGTGTTTTGCTCTACTAGTAGGACATAGGTTTAAAGAACTTTTTGATGTAATTTTGGTCTCTTGTTGCACCCTAGATGCATCTTTACATTAATATAATTTCTTAGTTATGGTTAAAAAATGGATTCTTATTCCCAAGAGAATGAGATGGACTTCTACTTTTCATACACACTACACATATAATTGCATCAACTCAAAACATGAATTTCACATTTTTTTTTAAAAACAACATGGAATGAACCATATTTAAGAGAGTCCTCATCAATCTCTCAACTACACCATTCTATTAAGAATTTTATGGAATTTTTATTTTATGTTTAATCACATGTTAGCGAATATAGTTTTAAAATTCATTAGATATAATTATCCTCCACTATCAATACAAAGAGTGGAAATATGTGATTGCTCTTCATTTTAGATCAACATATGAAATTTTCTAAAGAGTTGAAAATCGTGTGATTTATCTTTCAATAAGTACACCCAACACATCCTAATGTAATAATAAATAAAATACATAATATATTTATTTCCATTCGTATATTGAACAAGCATGGGGCAACACAAATTAGAATGTACCATTCCAAGTTTTCTACATGCTTAGAAGTGGAATTAGAAAGGTAGTTTGCAATGTTTTCCAAGGATACAAGCACCATGTTACTTCAATTTCCTAGGAATAGTAGGCAAATAAGAAACATCAATATTTTTGAACAAATGAAATCTTTCATAATTAATGTGTCCAAATCTAATATGCCATAAGATATTAGATGTAATGTACCTTCATCATGGTGAGAGAGTTGTGAAAATTTTTGTGGATGAGTAGATGTCCCTTTCAACTTAAGTAAAGTCTCATCCTCAACTCCTATCATAACAACCATGTTGTCGAAATCCTTATTTATTTCAAATTTTCCATTGAAGATATAAATAGAGTGGCATTACTATTGAATGTGCACAAGAAAAAGTAGTTTACTTCATAGCTTGGGAAGATAGAGCACATCATGTAGAGGAAAATATGAGAACCCAGGTAATTTAAACCTAATGGTGCCACTTACCAAATGTTTGAAACTTGATTAATTCACAATATAAAGTATACCATATACATTGTTATTGAAATATTCAAAGAAGTCTCTCCAGAAGGCTGTCTCGCATGTTTCACCCATGTCATGAGCCATGCATCTCTCTAAGAAACAAATCAGGTGTTAAATAGATCTTCACTCATTTAATTATTGAAATGGGAAACAATGTAATGAGTAGATTCAAGTGCTTTAACTTTCCCCAAATCTAATATTTTACCTTTGTATTCTTTATAATCATTATTGCATTTAGCTTTTCCCATGGGATTTTTCATGTCATTGTCTCATGTCAAATCTTTCCACAACACACATACTAAAGATTAGATCTCTCAACTTTATTTTTCCAATCCCCCCACCCACTCCTCCCTCACCTCTAAAAATTCTTTCTTTGGCATCCTCTTTTACTATATTCTCCAGTAGAAGAATCATATGATTGAATATTCCCTTTTTAAGTGAGGCATATAGTCTCTCCAATGAGTTGATTTGTCTTCTTTCCAAAATCTTTATCATGTTCTACAACTTTCTCGATCAACTAGTCAAATGTGATGGACTTCATTTGGACACTAGCTTGTAGGGTTTCAAGGTAGTGAGAATATGTAGGGTAGAGGGCCTTGATGAAGGTTGTGATAGGAATGCCTATCTTCACTCCTGGAAAATCATGTAAATATTTAATATGATAATATAAAATGTGACTAGAAAGATTATGAGTTTGTTGATGGTGCTGGAAATTCATCAACCAAGGGGGTCTGCTTGCTATGAAGTCCCAACTAGGCCTCATATTGTTTGCAATAGGAGCCCCAACCAAGAAATAAGGTCAGTTGCCATTATTCTTAGGAATTTTGGTTTTAATTATCAACATAAGAGATTATGAAAACAATTTTTGAAATAGGAAAGGAAGTCAACACTGTGAGGCATACAATTGCAATGCACATAAGGTACTTTTATGACAGGGAAAAGAGAGAGTGAGCCTCTAGAAGAAAATTAACAGTACTATCCTAAAGTAAACACACAAGAGAAATGGAAGGAATCATTCTTTAACCTGCAAAGTACTTCAGAAGATAATAATGATCATAAAAGCAAGTAATAATGCACATTCAAAGGACCTTCTAAAGATGGTCCGATGGGCCTTAAAACAAAAGAAAATAGGTGGCAATACCAATTCCACTTATCTTGTCCTCATCCCCAAGGAATCTAAACCTTCCTCCTTTCATCACTTTAGACCCATATCCTTATGAAACTCCTATAAAATTATCTCCATAGTTCTAGCAAATCGGCTCAAGCCACTACTCCCGAAATTGATTTCTAAAAATCAAGGAGGCTTTGTCCCAAAAAGGCAAATCATAGATAACATAATGCTCGTTCAAGAAGCCATTCATTCCAACATGTCTAGAAAAGAAAAAGGCTTCATCTTGACACTAGACATGGCTAATGCCTTTGACCATGTCAACCACTCCTTTCTAATTGATTTTCTTCATAAGTTTGGATTTGCTTCCAATTTTATAGCCCTCATTATAGCTTGCATTAATGGGCCCTGGATTGCCCCTCTCATCAGTGGTAGATCTTGAGCTCTTTTCCAAATCTCAAGAGGCAAAAGACAAGGTTGCCCACTCTCTCCGTTCCTCTATATTATCATGGTAGATTCTCTTAGAAGAAACTTGGCACACAACAGATAGATTGTAACTATCACCGATATCTATTTCAGCAGAGGATTCAAGAGCATTAACCATTCTCAATTTTCTGATGACACATTATTCTTAGGAGAATCCTTGTGTATTATTGCTAAAAGATTCAAAAACATCTTGGATAGATTCTTTGAGGTCTCTGGATGCCTTATAAATAATAATAAAAATAGAATTTGTGGATGGAATATCACTACAAGAACTCTTCAACGCATTTCTCAAATTCTAGGAGTCCCTTTCAAAGAAAATGGGATCACTTTAAGCACTTGGGACTACCAATTTCTAAGGATATTTTGAAATCATAGGTTTGGATTTCTTCCATAGATAAAATGAAGAAGAAAATTCAGAGTTGGGGCATGCTAGCTCAATCTAGCCAGAAAAGTTACTTTGATCAAATCTATCTTATCAGCTCTTCCACATATCAATTTGCTATCATTCACGCTCCAGTTGGAATTCAAAAGCAAATAGAACTCATTATTAGAAAATTCTTATGGAAGGGGGCAAATCAGAGACAAAAAAATTCAGTCTAATAAATTGGAAACAAGTACTAAGAGCTCCGTATGAGAATGGTGGAATTTCCATCCGTCTTCCTGGTCTTATGCATATTGCTTTTGGAGGAAAACTCATTTGGAGATTCATCATAGGGGATGCCTCCTGGTGGAAAAACATTCTAGAAGCAAAGTATTTAAGATCCCTCAACATCATTTTCTTACAACAAAAATTCCCATTAGACCATGTTTGAAAATCTAGAAGCTTCTTAGAAAAGCCCTACCTCTTATTAATGAAAGCACTTCCAGAATTCCGGGAGGTGGTTGGGACATCAACTTATGGAGAGATAGCATCATGGGAAATTCTCCTTTCTCAAAACTTCGAGGCATATAACCTCTCATGACTTGGATGAAAAATGAAGGAATATATTCTCTCGACCAAATCTCATTCTAAAACCAACAAGATAATTCGTGGGAAGGATGGTCTCCACTCGCATTCCCCCCAATCTTAGTAAGCAATGGAACTTGATAATTTCACACCTCAAGGGAGTATCACTAATAAGCCTGGGTCAACACAAAAAATTCAAATGGAACCCAATAGGAGGGGACTTCTATGTAAAATCAGGTTATGTGAAGCTTCAAGAATATTATGGACATCGGGATTGGCCTTTGTGGAAATCAGTTTGGAAAATAGAAAGTCTTCCAAAAATAAAGATTTTTATGTAGGCAATACTCAAAGGTAAGATTCTAATATCAAAAAATCTAAAGAAAAAAGGCATCCATGGCCCTTCAAGATGTCCTTTGTGTCAAAATGAGGAAGAAACAATTCATTAGCTATTCTTAAGCTGTAATTTTTTTGAAGAATGTTGGATTTCGTTGATTTCCCCAATTGTGGTAAATGCCAATTTTAATCTCACCCTCTCAAAATTCTATGCTAACTAGACAGTAAGTTACCCTTACTCTTTAAAGAACAAGATTTTGATAAAAATATTTTGGAGAAGTCTCCCTTATTTTTTATGCTGGAAAATATGGCTCACTCGAAATAAGAAAATATTTCAGAACAAAAAGCCGGAAGTCGGAAAATTTTTAGACAAAAATTGGGTTTTAGCTTATGAAATTCTTTTTGCAAAAGGACTAAATAAATTGTACAAGAGTTTCCTCCAACATGAAGAGAAAATATGGATCAATTTTCTTTTGGATAGACCTCAAATCACGGGGATTCCTACTACAATGATTCTTTGGAAGCCTAATGATTGGAAAATTTGACGAAAAGAAAAATAGTTTTTGATATGGTTAAATTCTCTAAAAAGGCCATGTCTTTTTTTTTTTTTTTTTTTTTTTTTTTTTTTTTTTTTAATTTTTATTTTTTATTTTTTATTTTTTATTTTTTTTTTTTTTTTTTTTTTTTTTTTATGGAGCTTCAAAATCCAGCCCAGGTAGAGCATGTGTTGGAGGTTATATCATCAATCATGATAATGCAAGCTTGATCTCCTATGAGTGGGGACTTGGTATAAAATCAAACATCAAAACATAAGTGTATGGGTTTCTTCTCGGATTTGAAATTCTAAACAACAGAAAATATATAAATCAATTCATCATTGGGGACTCCTCAATTCTAATTCAGTAAATGATTAAAAAATCAAAGCCAAAAAATGTTGATCTTAGTCAACTTTTCATCATAATTCTTCATCGACTATTTTTTTTGGGAAATAATAGATTTGAGGCTTCTGCGATCTGCATTTTGTATGGTGATGTCTTGCAGATTCATCACATTCATGATTTTATGTATTGACGTTCCGAACCAACCTTTGTGGTTCATCATCAGGATTAGATATATGAAAAAGTCAGAGGTTTATGGGTAATAAATAGAGGATAGGGTAGGGATGGTAATGTAAGGAGCCAACATGTTTGATAATGCTATAAAACAAATTTAGTTTAATTAATTAATTCAATTATTAAGTTCTTTTGTTACTAATTTATTTTATTTATTTATTTTTATTTTATATATATATTAAAAATTATTATTATTAACTATTATTAGACTTATTTAATAGTTGTATGTTGACATTATTAATACTTAATTATCTTGTAATGATACTAATGTTCTAAGTGTTTTTTAATAATGAAACTAATTTGGTCTTATTTATATTACTAATTGAATATTAATTGTATTTTTCAAACTTTGATTTAATACTTGTTAGAACTTTAATGTTCTAATGTTAAGAGTAATATTATATCCATATTAATTAATAATTATTAAGGTATTTTGTTAATGAAGTTTCTCAGTTTAGATGCAAGATTAATATTATGTATTGATGTATAAAGTTTTATGGTATTTAATTAATCCTAGATTGGGTTAACTAAGGTTTTAAATAAAATTAAATGAGTTTAATAAAGTATTTAAGGATTGAAGGAGAAAAGAAGGGTTCTTGATTATTTTTATTTATATTTATTTAGAAATTATTTCAAAGATTTTAGGGATTGGTGGACCATAAGGAGCATCTAGGAGATGGTGGAATCCTCTATTAGCATTTGGATCCAATTATCACTAATTTTCCAACCATCATCGTGATTTAGGATATTGGGGTGTTTTCCTATTTCAATAGCTTCTCTAAATTCTCCATGGTGGTAATGATCAATTTTGGCCACAACGTGGGAGTTTTCTATGCAAATGTGATGATTCGTCAAATGTAATGTAAATGGCATGTTTTTGAATCCTAGTTAATATGGAACAACCTGTCTCACCAATGTAGGCCTTGCCACATGAAAAAGGAACCAAATAAACCCATTTGTGGTGTTTAGGATCAATAGGATCTTTTACTGATTTCAGACATCTGCTAATTGTATTCATGGGTTTGAAAGTGGTTTTTATATTATTCTTTTTTAAAATGTGTGAAATCTTGTTAGTTGTGCCTAGAAGGTGAACCTTACCAACACAATCATCCATGGGTTTTTTGTTTTTGGGATTCTCCTCTTTTTTGAAAGCTTTGATTCCTTGGTGTCTTCTATATCCATTCTTTTCAAAAACATTCAAGAGGTAGTTCTTTTCTTGCTCGAACTGGTCGTGATCTGAAATACACACCACCCTCATAGTTAGAGTGTTGAACACCCTGAGTTTTTGAGC
Source organism: Pinus taeda (assembly GCA_000404065.3). Lineage (NCBI taxonomy): Eukaryota > Viridiplantae > Streptophyta > Pinopsida > Pinales > Pinaceae > Pinus > Pinus taeda. The sequence continues at coordinate 158,425 of APFE030428667.1, forward strand.
AGGATGATGGTGAGAGTTGGCATGTAGGTAATGTTCAATGTGGGTTTTCTTACGACAGACTTGTTGAGATATTGAGCCATCTTGTTTCTCTTGATTAGGATATCAAGAAAGGGAAGAAAACCCTTCTCTTCCACTTCCATAGTAAACTATATGGAATTTGATTGATTGTTAAGGTGCTCTAGAAACTGGTCTAATTTTTCTTTTCCACGAGGCCAAATGACGTAAGTGTCATCCACAAATATTTTCCATAGTTTGTGTTTTAAAGGAGAAGATTCAATGGCTTTGGATTCAAAATGTTTCATTTTTTCATGTTTTAAGAGAGCACGATAAGGTGGCTGACAAACATACGAAAACATATTGTGTTCTATTTTATTTCCTAGAGACAACCTAAAATTGCTTACAAGACCAGTGCCTGGGCACATCTAGATTTTGTGTGTCTCATATGATTCTCAGGAAACTAGAGACAATCACATATATTTTTTTGTATATATATTTTGTTATATATGATAAACAAATTGGGTTGGTTCATTCATCTAAAAGTATAAGCCATGTCTTTTTAGTACTTCTTCACATATACAACTCATAGAAGTATCTGCATAAACTAGTGGGGGTTGGGTACTTCAAGGACCTACAGTTTAATAACCTTTAACAGAGTAGTGAGAGAAGATAAGGAGATGGAGTAACTCATCACATAGAGCTTGAAGCGTCAAGAATTCTACACTTATCACATAGAGCTTGAAGCATCAATAATTTCTACACTTGTCTGAGTTATAGGTAGACATAATGGATGAAAGAGAGATTGGGTGAGATGCTTCATGGAGCACAATTTTAAAGATATAATATCAACAATACATATAGGCATATGCATTAACAAGTCAATACAAACCAATATGTAAGAATGTATGAAACATTTCTAGCAGCTACAATTACATGAATTCAGAGAGGAAACATGAACATAATGGAATTTAACAGAGGGATAACATATTGTAGTACTCGAAGGAGGAATCACCACCATTTCCTTAATATTCTGAAAGATGCATCTCATAAATTCATACAGTCTTGGACACATGTAGTTTTTTCTTTAGGATTCTAAACCTCTGTGAAGGGTTACTTCCCCCTATTTATCTGGAGAGGGGAGATTGAATAATAATTACAACAAAATATCTCAACTGAGTCTCAATTGTCAGATGGACTAGCTGTCTTGACTTGGGATGGATTTGTGGCCCGAAAATGACTACAAAAAATTAATTGCTTCAATAAATGGTGACACATCATAGGAAAACAAAACAAGTCAATCGATCGGATGAACAAGCCAACAAAATATCTCCATGCTCATCCTTGTGATCACCTTTGTTTCAGGTTGTTTCTTTCCCATGGTTTGGTCACCTGTGTCACTCAGTTGATTCCCATTGCTTCTGCCTTTACTGCTCAGATCATTCGTTCTTCAAAACTGGGAGCGGTCAACTATCAGTTTAATGCCACAGTACATAACCAGAGTTCACCTAGGTGGTAATTCGTCTTCCCTCAGCGTGGAACACCATGCTGGATCATCAAGTCCTTCTAACCTTCCATGTCTTCATTTACTTAGTATTCATTGACCCTGGTTTCGTGTCACAAAGGGCCTTTCTGGGTCAACCCATGCCGATTTTGAATGTTGCACCTCCTTTCTTAAATGCCTAAGTTGCCGACCAACCACGCCTTTAAATCTTTGCATTACTTCATCATAGAGCTATCGCATCAGGGTTTTCAATTAAATGGTCCTTATGGGATGACAGTGCCTCCCCTTAACAATTTTGATCGTCGATATGTCGGATTGGGCCCACCCGGGATAACGCAATCGAGCATTACATGGTATTACCTCTGGTTGCCCTATTTGGTGGCCGTGTTGCTGGATATATGCTGAAAAGTACCCTCGCCATCCCACTAAGCGGAAGCAAGATAGATGTCTTAATGATTGTTGACCTGGGTCATTGATCCGGCCCTGTTGGTATCACAATCGCAATATAGGAGAGGGCCCTTTTACCACATTTCATAGTGCTCAATGATTGTCCAGGTGCGAAACTTCAATAAGGCGTGATACATAAAATATCGCATCCAAGAGGGTTCTCACAAATTGCAATCACAAGCTGGAATGGACTTCAGGGAAGAGGGACTTTGACTTGTGCGATCCTTGATTACGATATCATAGTCGTGGGGGAGAAGGATTATCACAATTGGTAAGAAGGAGTGGTGATGGATGGATATTGCAATCGGCAGTGAAGCATTATGATCTGCAATATCAGCGGAGGAGCGATTCCATCACAATCAATGAAAAGGAGTGGTGACGGGCAGATATGTATCACAAAAATTGAAGGGGCCAATAGCGAATATGTTTTTGTGGGTCCCAACACTTAAAGAGTGTTTCAACATGATTTCTGAATGTTTTAAAACATTTCAAAGGGGAATGGGAAACACGGCTAGAGTTGCGTATGCATATGGATTTTGGCTAGAGTTAAAAATGGGTCACTGTTCTTCCTCCTCTCAATTTTTTTGCCTTCTTCATACAACTGGAACTCTATTTTCAGAAGGTGACAACATTGGCTCCATCTGGCAATGGGTTATTGGATTGCAATGCGTTGAGAACCTGTAGACTGTGAACTTCTCTTTTAGGCATGGAGTCTTTTCTAAATAAATGATAGTTTAGTGAAAGTGGAATTTTCAACAGAAACTGGAAATTTCATATAATAATTACAATACGCACACCAATATTTACAATGAGTGCAAGACAGGTACCTCTAATTCTGGAAATAGAGTTTGAGAAACTGACCATTTATTGGCAGCTCCAAAGATTCACCATCCATATTTTCGAGCAGGTATGTGTTATTTCCTTTCTCTTCTAAAATTTTGAAAGGGCCAAACCAGAGTGGATCGAATTTTCCGTGTTTGCCTTTTTCTTCTCATAGGACATCCCATCGGAGAGCTAAATCTCTTGGTTGGATAGGTCAATCCTTTTCCTTCTTGTCAAATAGGGATTTCATGTTCTGTTGGTAATTTTCCAATTTATCCCCCACCTATTCTTTGTTTTCATGAAGTTTGACCAGTTGGTTTATCCTTCGTGTCAAGGCACTTGGCTCTTCTTTAACTTTTGTAATAACTTCACCACTAGAATTTCTAATTGAATTAGGAAGACTGCAACCTTACCATACACTAGCTAGAAAGTCGATCTTCCAATGGATCATTTAGGAGTTATTTGGTTAGCCCAGAGGAAAACTTCAAATGGGAGTCCCAATTCCTCTGATTCTAAGTGATAATATTCTTCAGCATTCTCACCACAGTTTTATTTGAGGACACAACCAAGCCATTACCTTGAGGATATTAGGTAGTGGAGTTCCCGATGATGATATTGAATTTCTGGTAGAAGATGGTGAACTTTGCAGATTTAAAGACTTGAGCATTGTCAGTGATAATTTTGGTTACCACTGAGTCTGTGGCGTTTCTGGCTGGGATGGCCTCTACCCACTTGGTGAAATAATCCATGGCCGTTAATATCCACTTGTGTTGGCCACTAGAAGGTGGGTTTATTTCTCCTAGGAAGTCTAGTGCCGACTGTTTAAAGGGTTCTTCAATATGCACTGGAATCAGGGGGAGAGGAGAAAGCTTTTGTCTCTCAGCAAACACTTGGCACTTTTGACATGACCCGACCTAGGAATGAACATTTCAAAATAGTGTAGGCCAATAGAATCCTGCCTTGATGATTTTGTGAGTTTTGGTCTTTTGTCTGTAATGACCTCCACAAACTCCTCCATGAAATTCCTCAATCACTTTATGAGTCTCACCTTCTACCAAACATAATAATAAAACTCCCATCGGGTCCTTCTAGTAGAGTTGATCATTTGATATGATATTATTTTGAGCTTGCAATCTCAGAGTTATGTATTTGGATTTATCCAGCCCTAGTGGGCACATTAGGAATAAGAGATAATGGATGATATTCTTGTACCAAGGTGATCCCTCATATTTAACATAGATCTTTTGCTCTAATTTTTTAATTCCTTTCTGCCAAACTTTTGTTCTACCTTCCTATGTTATCATATTTATCCTGAAAGCTTGGAAATTAGACTTTGATAAAATCATAGCCAACCCCTGGCCTTTTATGAGCTTAGTAGGCTTTATGTCTAACTCATATTCCTGTATATTCTCTATCCACCTACCCCTTTTTCCTTCACTGTCTCCTTGTACAAGAATGTACTTGACTACTGTTGTTGGGACATATGCTATGATTTATGATTGTAGCACATACACTCGAAATGCCTTCAAAGCCTTGAATAGTGCATAGGCTTGTTTCTCCAATATGTTATATTTCATCTTAACATCCCTCAAGACTTCACTGAAGAAGGCGATGGGCTGTTCATAACCATATTTATTTTTCTACAACAGGACTGCGAAAATAGTATACAGAGAGGAAAAAGAAAAGATATAGAAAGGTGTTGAGTAGTTAGGGCTGACTAGTACCGGTGCTTCAACCAAAGCTTCTTTAATCCTAGTAAAAGAATCTCGAGGGACAGGGCTCCACTTGACTTCATTTTCCTTTATTAGCATATCTATAATACCCTTCGCTATTTCTACATAGTTGGGTATGAACCTCCTCAAGAAACTATTTGTCCACAAAAAGGCTTGGATCTCTTTCTTACTTCTTGGTAGAGGAATATGACTAATAGATTCGACCCGCTTAGGATCAATTTTCACTCCTTCTTGCACTACTATGTGTCCTAGTAGCTTCCTCTCACCTAGGGAGAACCATGATTTCTTGGGATTCAAATAAAGACCACACCTCCTGCACTTCTCAAAGGTGCGTTTCAAGTGAAGGATGTGTTCTTCATTGGTCTTAGAGAAGACTGTGATATCATCCAAATATACCACTAAAAACTTGTCTTCATCTCCTATAAAAGCTATACCCATAGCTCTCTGAAACATGGCCCCTGCATTAATAAGACCGAAAGGCATGTGAGCATACATGAATGTTCCCCACTGGGTGGTGAAAGCAGTCTTCTTCTGATCATCAGGGTGGACTTCCACTTGGCTATAACTAGATAACCAATCCATCATGGACATTCTGATTGAGCCAACCACCTTTTGCAATATGTAATCCATGTTAGACAGTGGGTAGTTATCTTTCAACGATGCCCTGATACACATAGCCTTATTTCTCCATTCCATTTCCATACTGGGACTAAGTTGGTCACCCACTCCAAGTACCTTAAAGGCACTATGATTTTAGCCTCTAGAAGTTTCCTCACTTATTTTTCAATGGAAGGGAATAAGAGTGGATTAATATTCCTGAGCTTCTGCTTGCATGGTTTTTATTCCACTCTTTAAATAAATCTTATGTTGTATGATGTTAGTATCAAATTCTTTTAAATCCTCATAAGACCAAGCAAAAACATCCTTGTAGATATTGAAGAGATTTAAATACCTTTGTTTATATTTCAATGGGATTCCTTTTGATAGTTTGACCATTTGGGTAGAAATTGGATATTGAAGGCCAGGAAGAAGTTATCATTCAAGTCCCATACTTCATTCTGGTAAGTCCTCAATCTGGGGTGTTTAGCCAGGAACTGATTTATGATCTTTTTTACAACCAACTTGGAGTCTCCATGCACCGTTAAGCATTCAATATTCATATTCCTCGTTGTTTGTGGCCCAAGGAGTAATGCTTCATACTTTTCCATGTTTTTGGTTGCCTCAATCTCCAAATTGAATGAGAGGGGTATTAAGCTACCCTCAGGAGATACCAACAATACTACTGTTCCATTTCCCTCTTTGGAATTTGCTCCGTCAAAGTATAATTTCCACACATTGTTTTCATCAATGTGCCGGTGTTCTAACTGCATCGTTAAGTGTACTGGTGCTTCTTCTAAGATGGTCTCATCTTCTTCTAAGAACATGCAGGAGAGGTCAATTTCTTTTCCATACACTAGATAATTTTTAGAACCTTTAGTTGGGGTCACAATTTTTGGAAATCTGGACTCCTTGTACAACCTCATTTCTTTGCCTACAAAAGTGTGAATAATGGCATAAGTTACATCTAATTTGATAGGTCCCCCCACCTTGGAACCCCAAGATCTAGATAGGAGCATGCCGAATGGATGGGAAATATCTACCACTACGATGTCCATCACTACGCTCTTCATAGGGACCTGAGCCAGGTTTCCCACCATATAATATATCATTCCCAAGCATTTGAAGCTCTTAGATTCAAAGGAGTATAATTCCTTGTAGGGCCTGGTGATCTGCAATCCAAGTTGTTCCATCGTGGCTAAGGGCATGAGGTTATGTGAGGCTTTAGAGTTCAACATGCAATTATGCAATAAGAGGTCATGAATTACTAGGGTCACATAGAAGGGTGCAGTGGAAGGATCAAGTTCTTCAACATGAGGCCCAAAAACAACCATTGGTATTTCTCCTTGAAGGTTCAAACAATCATGGTTCGGTGTTGATTTGAATGGAAGCATGAAATGAGAGACTTGAGCTTTATAACTAGGCTAACTTAGAAGTTCAATTAGAGGAAAAATAATCTTTACCTTTTCGAGTTCCTTTTGAATATTGAATGCATATTGACCTTTTTCTACACCTCCTAGCTTCTCTTCTCTTTCCTTATCACTGGTATTTTTTATCAGAACATGTGTCTTCTTTTTTGTGTGTTCCTCAGAGCTATTGCATTCCTTATTTGAGGAGAATTTTACCTTGGAAGTGTTGGGCATGGGATCCCCTGCAGCAGGTTTTGGGGCTCAAAGCCCAAGTATTGGTCAATTGTGGTGTAGAACTCCACAAAGTGCGGGTGCGAAGCACGAAGTATACAATCGAGTCATAGGAATGTCCACCCTAAAATATTGTGATTTAATGTAAAGTTGTGTCAACCTACCCATGGTCTGCGAACCATGGAATTGTATAAATAGAGTGCGACTCTAAGTGTAAATACAAGTAAGCTAAGTAGAGAATAGATAGAATAGAAAAGGCATGGTTAGAGCATAGAGTGGAATCTGAAGTGTACTGGGTCGTAGTTCCAGGAAGAGGCTCTGTAGCTGAGTGTGAAGAGGCCTAGTAGAGTTCGCAGCTGAGTGTGTGGACCGCTGTAGCTGAGTGCGCAGGGTGGAGTTGGGTCTGTACTTGGGATTGAAAGATAATAAAGAGAAGTTTATTCTGTGCATATGTTCTGGAATCTTTATGTTGATGTTACACATTACTTTTACTCTATTTATTTACTGCACACACTTGATGAATACTTGTATGAATGCTTATATGTGAATTTATTCTAAGTAATCAACTAACGAAGACTAATTAAGGAATACTTGGGTAAATAACATGGGTCGCGCTGCGGTTAGAACTGTGCGAAGACATATCATAGGGCGCGGGGTAATTGCAGGTGCGTGTAGCGCAGTAAGTGCGAAGGTTAGACCGTGTATCAATCACCTCATTTCAGACATCCCTGGGGTGCAGAAACCTAGTTCTAGCACCCTCCCATACTACTTTGGGTGAGACCTCAGTCTACACTCTGCGGACTGTTGCCAAAAGGGCTGGTAGTACCAGGATTTGCTTGGCTAAATCACTTTTGAACTCGGGTCAAGCTCCACTAAGCTAACAAATGGTTCAGTTGCTGGGACCGAGATCTGCATAAGGGATGTCTGATGTCATGCTACTAGAACCCAACAAAGAAGGAAATTGAAGAGTGGTTGGACAAGAAGATTCACGATTTCGCGACATAGGAAAATAGAACTCCGCAAGTATCTTAGAAAGTGGTTGGAGTGCTACGTGTATATGGAAATCCATGAGATTTTCTTTGCATCCTTTCCTTTTGAGCTATATGAGTGGATCACGAAGCTAGCTAACGACCAGGGAAGGTGTAGGCTCGACAAACCAATAGTGTTGACTCTGGAATTAGTGTGCAGACTAGAAGCATCAAAAGATAAGATCACGAGAGCTGTGGAACATTGGCTCGACCGGATAATAGGGGGATTTATCATTAAATTTACGATAGACACAACTGTGAGCTACAACAAGGCAGAAAAAAGTTTTCTGAAGGGACCATGAGGTAAGTATATTAAATCTTTGAACACCTGGATTAAGATGTTGTTATGTGAAAAGTGGGTTATGCGAATAAATTAATATTTGGGACTACGCGGAGGGGGAAATCTATAGAAGAGGAAGTAGTGAAGAAGTAGAAAACAATCCCTTAATTTCACCCTCGTGGGAGAGCAAGAACAAGCTCGTGAAGGTTTCTTCGAGAAGCGCAGCCAGTTTGATAAGGTAGCGGATTCCGTGGTTACCACCTCCACCTGCTTCACCTCCCTCACCTCCATCTCCACCTACTCAACCCCCACCGCCTCCATAGTTCAGTATGGAAAGTGCGATCAAACTATCAGTATTCAGAGGAGTAGGGAATGAGGATCCGGAGCAATTCTGGTTCATGGTAAGAGCAGTATGGGAAGCACAAGGTGTCACAGATGACAATATTAAGAAGGCTACATTGGTGAGCACATTGCAGGATTGTGCATTAACGTGGTATATCAAGCATTCTAATGACCACCCAAATGCAGGGATAGCAGAGATCCAGAATGCCTTGAACAAGGAATTTAGCAAACCAAAGCCAGAAACACAATCAATCATTGGGTTTAAAGAGATAGCGATGATCCCGAGTGAGACTCCTTGGGATCTAGATCAACGGCTGAAGAGTATGATTCGCGAAACCAATATGACGTTGATAGATGGACAACATCGCGCATGGTTTGTAGCATCTCTAGCACTGCACTTGAGGATGGTGCTATCATAGCAGAAACTTTCCACCCAGGCCAAAGCGTTGGAAATGGCAATGAGATTGCATGAGACCCCGATACAAGACCTTGGGTTGGGAGTTCAACAAATCCACATGCAACTACAAAATTTGTGTTTGGAAATGCAAAGCTTGAAGTAGGATAGGGCACCGCGGCTAGAGGCATGTGAGGAAGTATGGTGCATAAAGTGCAAAGGCCAGGGCCATGACAAGGATCACTACCCAGTATTCGTGAACTACTTGGCAGGAGGAGGGCCAATGCCACTGAGACCGGAGGTGCAGGTAGGGCCGAGTGCGGCACCCGCTTTATGGTGCGTGATCTATTAGATAGGAGGGAAACACACGACAGACAATTTTCATTTGCTGCAGAAATATACAAAAACACGCCAGCATTTGTTTTGTAATTTTTGCAAGTCGGTAGGCTATGATGAGCACACTTATTGCAGTTATGAGCTAATGATGGATCAGACCCCAACCTATAGGATGTAGACTGAAACGTGAGTCGTCGACCCAGATGCAGGGATGGCATGCACTGGATTTGAGCGGCGAGGTCGAGGACGAGGTGGAATGGGAATAGGAAGAGGCCGCAGACAGTTAATTTGTTACAATTGTGGAAGACCAGGGCACTATGCTTACGATTGTACCAACCCAACGAGGATATCCTGTTCTATTGTGCTCAGTTTGATCATGAAATAATAGATTGTCCTACGTTGATCACAAAGATGCATGAAAAAGGGGCATTCCAGCTTCCCTCGACTTAGAATATACAAATGATGAGGTCTGAGCCGTGCGAAGAGGACCCGAATGTAAACATGATGCTTAGAAGCGGTACAACCACGGGAGAAGATACGAGAAAGCAGCCAGAGGAAAGTACATGGGTTAGCAAGGTTCCTGCAAAGGAACCCGAGTTTGACTTAGAATGCACAAAGGAGACATTCATGGAATCTAAGAAGAGCTTCACGGAGGCCTCCACTTCACATAGTAAGGATCAACCAGAGCCAGGAATGGATCCTTCAATGCTTACTACCTTTCTGGAGACATGCATGAAATTGCTGCATGACAACAAGGCAGTTAAAGGACTACATGAACTGATCAACAAGTGTGCGGGGTTAGGGGAACTACGCGTTGTCTGAAAATTGGGGAAGCATGAATTGCGCACTAGAAGGGAAATGAGGTTGACTACACAGATTGGGGAATATCGAATGGATCAGGTGATCCTAGATCTGGGTTCGGATGCAAATTTATTACCGAAGCACACATGGGAAAATGCATAGGCAGGCCCGTGTTACAATGGTCCCCTATTCAATTACAAATGATGAACTAACAAAATATTTTTCCCATGGGGAGGTTGCAAGGGGTAACCAATGATATTGAAGGCATGAGCGCGTCGACAGATTTTGAAGTAATAGATATTACGGATGACAGCAATCCCTATCCCGTGTTGTTAGGAATAGACTGGGCCACCGATATGAACAGAGTCATCAATCTGAAGAAGTGCAAAATGATATTCGAGAAAAAATACTACGTGTAGTAGTCCCACTAGACCTAGCTGAAGGAGCGTGCTACACTAAACCAGTGGACAATGATGAAAGTGATGATGATCTTAATTGTATTTACAAGATAACTGCGCGAGACCAGGATTGGGTGAATCTGATTGTAGAAGGAAGGATCTTGTGGGAGCGTGAAAGCTCCTGCACTTCAAATTCAGATGAAGAAGTAGAGCGATGGCAAAATTGGTTACACGAAGTGACAACGCTGAATTGCAACATGATGGTTAGATCACTACGCTGCGTGACAAAAAAACAAGAGAGCTACCGACATATGATGGATTGACAACGGTGGATGAATTCCTGAGAAAATTTGAAAGCACAGTACTGGAACAATAATGGTTCGATGCGTTGAAGTGGGCATTACGCACAACACCCGCACAATGGTGGGGTACAAATCAAGGAAAATTTGAGGACTAATGGGGATGTAGAAGGATGATGCGCCTACAATTTGGAAGCCCCCAGCTTCGAATAAGAGTCGGTCAGCAAGGACAGAGAAAATTGCGTGCCCACCTGCCTCAATGGGTACAAACATGTGCGGGACAGTGAGCACACCAGAATAGGACACAACAGTAGGAAAGGCGACACACACCACAAATGTTCCACGTGGAAGCATTCAATAAGGTATGCAGAGTCTTGAACAGGGTTCACCAGGCAAAAAGAACTAACTGGGACCTGCGCATGCCAGCAATTTGGTGGGCCTATAGGGCCATGTGCAAAAACCTAAGCATAGAGATGATTCTAAAACTAAGGAGCAGAGTCAAGACCATAGTTTTGAAGGAAAGGAATCTACACGCAATAGCTCCCACAGTTGGGACAGTACGTGAGAACCAGGACGGAGGAATTATGTAGCTACGCAAGGGTGAACATATGCAGATTTAGGAAGTCGTGCGACGAGGGAACCTTAAACTTCGCGAACTCGAAGAAGATCAAGTATGACTGAGGAAGAAAAGCATGTTAATGGATGCAGAGATCAAAAAACTACAAAAGGAAATCGCGTTAGTATGTCGTGTTAATAAACTAAGAATGACAGGACAAGATATGGGCAACCATACTACTGCTTTAGAAGATTGTTGCCAAGCATCTGTGACTTTGCTACCATGGCTACGACCACACCTTACTAGACAAAGTAACTAGGGAAGCACATCACATAAGGAAGAACGCACGGCGCTGACTATCACGAGGGTAATTAAGGAGTGCCTGCGGACTAGGTTGGAAGGTGAATTGAAGCCTTGCATAGGTGGTGTGATGACCTGACTATCCATAGGGAGTACAGTCTCATCACTCCAAGAAATTGAAAGAGAGTGCAGGACTATAAAAGAGTCTGTGAGGGAGCTGCGCGATAAGGAGGTTACGCGTAGGATCGGCATGTCACAAGGGTCGCGCCCGCGTAGAGGGGGTTGCGCTATCGCACTGGTAGGCTGGGAAGTGATCGTTGGTGTCACTGTTCATGACAAGAATCTAATTTAAGACAAAGTGGAGTGGGCGGTAGGCAATTAAGACATGAATTAAGAGCTAGATTTGGGATGATCTGCCGTCAAGAAGGCATTAATGACTCAGAAGTGGGGGAAATAGTCAAATTCAAATTCAAAAGATGCTATAAAACCCCCAAGGCTAGCCACGAGATAACGCTTGGTTGTTTGAGATTTGAGTAGTTACAGAGCATTGAGTGCTGAGCACTCTTATCACCTTTGAGTACGCGACCGAACAGATCCCCTGAAAATAGGATGATTGCTATTAGACCAGGAGTGTTATTCGCCAAAGATACCACTGAGGCCACGAAGCTCCATATGGCCCATGAGGAGCTCGGAGATATGGTGGGTGCGCTAGACATTCCAAAATTTCCACGGACGCCGTGGCTGAAGAAAGATAAGCAGACTATGGGACTAGTCCGTGTATCCCCAAGAAACCCACAGTTTGGCAAATTGTCAAAGGAAGAGAAAGACAAAGCTGTCACTATTGAATCAGATGTAGAGGAGGAAGACTTATAAGCTCTAATTGATCAAATAGAGGTGCAAGACGATGTGGAGGAGGATCTCCCACCAATGCCTTCCACAACAAAGTTACCCACATACGTCCCTCCATGGAAAGAGAAAGTTAAGGCAGCTAAAGACCTGGAGGCCATGAACAGTGTGCTCCGGACCTTGCTCCTCCCCAATGGCATTACTTTTGAAGGTCTGTCCCTCGGCCAGGCACCTGCCCTAAGTTTGAAGATTGGGAACTCGTAGACCGTAAGAAGTTCCTGCACCTAACGATGGAAAGCTTGATGACACAGAAGTTAGAAGGGCCAGTGATCACGTTGGAACTGCGAAAATGGTTACGCAGTGTGGAGAAGGTCGGGATACTTCATCTATGATGGATACACCACTTTCATCGTGTGCGCATCACCATTTTCGTCATCAGGCAGTTGTTGTGCCTCGTGCATGATGGGTATCTATGGCTGGAGGAGCCGATTCCCATCACGCCAGAACTGATTCACAGAATTTCTCAGCTTCCCTGTAATGGAAGGGACCCCGTAGAAATAGTTGGTAGAAGCAACGATTTGGCTCTCGCGGAAACCATGAAAACCAAGTGCAAGCTGGAGAAGAAGAAGCGCAGCTATGCAATTGCAAGTATCAAGGATAGAGGCATGAACATAGCCACCCAACTCCTGGCTGGCAAATTAATGCAGAAGTGCCATGCCGATGAAGTACTGGTGCCTGTGGTTGCACTAGCCGACCAGTGCGCGAAGGGGGTCTATTTCAACTGGGCTGAGTTCCTCGGTGAGAAATTTTTGATAAACTGCAAGGAGGCCCAAGAGCAGAGTAAGACCTTCCACTACGCATGGTTTCTCCTATCCATTGTACTGGTAGCAGGTGAACTACCGTCAGCTAGGCAATTCCTGCCTATCGACCAGGACCTTCCTGAGGCCACGAAGTATGCTTCCCTCTGGGCCACGAAGGGCACAAAGTGGATTCATACGGTTAAGGTGTTTTGGGTGCTAGTGGAGGCGAGCATCTGGATATGGATCAATAGAAGGCCATGATTGTCTCCCATAGTGTATGCCACTCTACGAAGCTTTGTAGATTTTAAAGAGGACATGCACAACATTCATGTCCGAGCATGGAAGGATCTAGTAAAGGATTGGACAAAGCTTCCATTTATTGCTACGGATGATGCCATCTTTACAGCATTGGAAGCATGGCCTCTGGAGTGGCATGCCCCAGACTTGACAAGAATGGAGAAGGCTGCAGCCCAGTAAAGGAAGAAGGACACCAAGCTGCGCATCACGCAGTTGGCTGAAAAGAGGCACCAGGAACAAGAAGCAACTGCACAATAGAAGACGGCCAATGCAGTAGCAGTGACACAGATGAAAGAAACCAAAACACTGCCAATAAAAGAGGCAGAGGGGGGCCAGGAAATGTCCACAGGGCAGGAGGCTGAGGACATCAACCTGGACAGAGACCAGGTAGATCCAGAAACTACCTCGCAACAATTAAAACGGCCATGTGTCCTGGACAAACTAGTCCCTAGAAAGAAGACGAAGGCATATAAGACATCCATTGACCCAATCACGCTTAAAGACGGTGATATGTTTGACATTGGTGAGACGGTTCGTAGTATCACTAAGGACGCACTCCAAGAAGTAAGGATGGAGTAGAATACTGTGTTGTGGGCACTTCAAACACATTTACAGGGACTACAGTTGTAGCCCCCACAAACGGGAAAGATGGCCCCATATGTCACAACCGGTACATTAGCGAAAGAACAGATGTTGCGTACTCGCGTGACCAACACTTTGGTGTTCCCTGAGGGCGTGTTAGCGACAAAAAACGAAGTTGACCAAGATGTGGTGGGTAGGATTAAGGGGTTGAGCATAAACTTGGTTTCTCTTCCACAAGAAACCCTATACCAGTTATAGGATGGGGTCATAGCCGAGATCCACGCCAGAGAAGGCCGTGCGCTACAGGTAATGAGCGAGAAAAAGATCAACTTGGAACAACTCAGTCGGAAGCATGATGAACGCATTATGTAGACTCAAGGACTCTCGCAAGCGGTGGATGAGGCTTATAGAACTCTCTTGGAATTGGCTGTCCTAGCAGATCTACCAGTAGGAGAGCGAATTCAAAGATTGGCCAGTGGATTCCATGAGGCAAAGGAGGAAGCAATGAGGATACAGCTGGACCTCAACCTTTAGGTTGCCGAATTGCAACTAAAGGCACAGTCATCCACACCCCCGAAAGTTCGGGAACAACACACTAATGCTATCCAAGAAGGGCTGGAGGAAATAGGACAGGCAGTGCAAAACTGTACAAGTATGTTGGAAGAATCCTTTGCAGTCCTCACATCCTTACAAGAGGACCCCACCATACAGAGCCTAGAAATAGAGGCATGGGAGCTTCAAGTGCAGTATGACAGTGTGCGCAGAACGACACATATAGTTGTCCTAACTCAGCGGCTGGCAAAGCTACAACAAGCGAAGGCATTGAAGGCACAGATGGATGATGTGCGACAGAAAGAGGTTGTACTTAAAATGCGCATCCAACCTTGGATTGATGAGGCCTTCCTCATCACTGTCGTTATCGAAGGAGAGTTCGCAAAGATGAAAGTGATGCATGCCATAAGTCAAGGATCTACCCTTGACATCGAGCATTTGGTAGAAAGAGTAGAGCAAATCCAGCAGACGGCAGAACTGTGCGCTGCAAACCTTCGTACAACACAAGCACAGTTGGAGGGGCTCCATGCCAAGATCGCTGCCCCAACAGAGTGACTTGGGATGAGTCACAGTGATTATGCTGGGGGCCTGTTGGGCATGGGATCCCCACAACAGGTTTTGGGGCTTAAAGCTCAAGTTTTGGTCAATTGTGGTGTAGAACTCCGCGAAGTGTGGGCACGGAGCACGAAGTGTACAATCGAGTCATAGGGCTATCCACCCTAAAATATTGTAATTTAATGCAAAGTTGTGTCAGCCTACCCATGGTCCACGAACCATGGGATTGTATAAATAGATATAGGCTCTAAGTGTAAATACAGCGAAGCTAAGTAGAGAATAGATAGAATAGAGACGGCAAGGTTAGAGCATAGAGTGGAATCTAAAGTGTACTAGGTCATAGTGGTAGGAAGGGGCTCTGCAGCTAAGTGCGCAAAGGCCTAGTAGAGTGCACAGCTGAGTGTGCGGACCCCTGTGTTGGGTTGTGTTATATTCTTTTCACATAGTTAACAGGGGGTTTGAGGGGTACCCGTAACCCCACTTTATGGGATCCAGGGCAGCGCCCCGGAAAATTTTGGTTTTTGACCCTATGTTAGGTTGGGCAGACCCACCTATGGTTTTGTGCATGATTTTCGCACATGTTTTTTGGACGCGATGGTTTTAGGTCCATGGTTTTCGACGCGATGGTTTTTTGGTCCATGGTATTGGATGCTTCGGCATGTATAAATATGTTTTATGTGTTATGCTCTCGCATTTTTATTTTACATGTGATTTAGAATTCGTGTGCAGGTAATTTCTGTACGGGGTTAAAACCTACATTTGGTATCAGAGCTGTTTTGGCTTCAAGGGGACGCCTTTGTTGCTGAGGGGTTTCGCTCGGGCCTATGATAGACCCTGTTCAGTGGGAGATCTGCGAGATCGATTCTGGTGGTGAAAGAAGATGGTGAGCAGCGAAAAGATAGAGATTGAGAAGTTCAATGGTCAGAGTTTTGAGTTGTGGAAACTCAAGATGGAGGATCTGTTGGTGGATAAAGATCAGTGGATCGCGGTAGATCTATGTACTAAACCAACGGGAGTGACTGATGAAGAATGGAAGAAGTTGGATCGGAAGGCAAAGAGCACAACACGATTGTGTGTCTCAGATTCAGTATTGCTGAATGTATCAGGGGAAGCTATGGTGAAGGCTTTGTGGGACAAGTTAGG
>APFE030428667.1:178950-197342 GCA_000404065.3 Pinus taeda
CACATCTCTTCTCAGAGATAAGCTACCATCGCCCTAGCTGGTTTATTTCTATTTCCGATTGTAAGCATATTTCAGTCTTTTCCATTAATGAAATGAAGTATTATTTCCGCTGCATCTTTGTGTATAGGGTTATCTCTGTATTTTATTGCGTTCCTGTTTAAATCTGGATCACTTAGGCTTCAAAGGGGAGATGGAGCTGTGTAGAGAAAGTATAGATCCTTCTTGAGTGAAGCAGATCTTCACCAAGGCTAATGATATGGAGAATTATGAAACTAAGAGACATCAAGCAGATCTTGACCTCTTTTTGGGAAAATTAGTTAATGGTTTGGGGAAGAGGAAGAAAGGGAAGTTAGTTATGTCTGATTTGAACTCCTCCACATGAAATTGCCTGATGACTGTGACCTGAGTAGAGATGATGCTTTGAAAACATGGAAATGAAAAGAAATCAAGATTCTGCAACATCAAAACTACTTACCCAGCCTACTTACCTAACATTTTTTCTTCTTTTGGTTTGGGTGCACTTAGACTTGCAGACCCAGCATTTCAATTCTTCTTTTTATGCCTTCCTGTCTACAAACTACCCTTATTTCTTCCAAGGGCCTAGATTAAGCAGTTGGGCTCCTTTGATTCTTTACCTATCTAAGAATCTACCAAGATTAAGCTATTTGGACCTCCCTTTAGATGAGAATTGTACAAAACTGGAATGACTCTTCAAAATTGGAATGGAGTAGGTGAACTTTGAGTAGCATTCTCTCCTTGGTGACTGTTTAGCAAATATGGAGCATTGCAGCATGCAAAGTATGACATATTTGACCTGTAAAAATGTCAATCATGAAATATGAGTAACCTGCTGCAGCAGGAGGCTAACACAATATACAAATAATGACATTTTAATTCATTTAGTCATGTAATTTGTTCATAATGTCATGGTGTTTTAATTTTATGGTTCCAATTTCTTTTATATCTAGCATGTTATGGTTGAAAACATGTTGAATTTATACTTAGGAAAGAAAAATGTTATTCTACCAAAAACATTAGTGTGTTTTTTTCCTCATAAACAACTTTTTTTGGCCCATAAAATTTTGGTTTTACTATCATTTGTTAAAAATGTTGAAAATTGACCCTAAAAAAATTCATCGTTCAAATATCATCACTTTTTCGTTTTCAAGGTGTTTTTTACACTAAAATTTTGTTTTTACTACCATTTTTAAAACACGTTCAAAATAGACCCTAAAAAAAAACCATCATTCCAGCATATACACTTTTCGTTTTTAGCACTGTTTTTGATGTTTTTTCTGGGTCTTTTAGCCAGAGTTTCCGTTTTGAGTTTATAGTTCCCATTTCAAAGTTTACATTGTTTAAAATAGTAGCAATACATTTCCCCTCTTTCCATCTGGACCACCCTGAGTTAGGATGTCTTTGACAACTGAATTGGGAACATAGGCTACTATATGAGAATATAAAATATATACTCTAAAGCCCTTCATAACTTTGACCAAAGAAAAAGCTTGCTTTTCCATTATGTTATATTTTATAGAGGTATCTCTCAGGGCCTTGCTAAAGAAAGAAATAGGTTGTTCATAGCCCTGGTCGTTTTTCTACATTAAAACTGCAACATTTGTGTGCTCAGAAGCAAAGGAAAATATGATGAAATATCTGTCAAATTTGGACTGGTCAAAATTGGTGTTCTTGTTAAGCCCATTTTAATGTCTTCAAATTATTTCTTGGCCTCAATAGTCCATTTTATGGTTGAATATTTTTTCAACATGTTGTTCAGTGATCTAATTAATTCTGCTAAATTAGAAATAAATCTCTTAAGAAAGTTAAATTTCCCTGAAAGCTTGTAATGCTTTAATGTTCCTTGGATGTTGTATCTGTAAGATGGATTCTATTCTTGTAGGTTCTATTTAGATACCATCTTTTGAAATTATATGACCAAGTAACTTTCCTTCTTCTAATCCAAACAATGACTTCTTAAGGTTCAAAGAAATTCCATATTTCCTACATTTAATAAAAACATGCCATAGCTGATCCAAATGCTGGTTGTCATATTTTGAAAATACAGTAATGTCATCTATGTATATCACTAGGAAATCATGAATTTATTTGGCAAAGGCTATATCAATAGCCCTCTAAAAAATGGCTCCTGCATTCATTAGTCGAAAAGGAATTTTCACATACATGAATGTGCCCCAAGGAGTAGTGAAGGCAGTCTTCGCTTGGTCATCAGGATGAACTAAAATCTAATTGTAACCAAAAAACCCATCCAATAATGTGATCCTAGTTGATCCAACTGTTGTCTTGTGTGGGCCTAACCGAGGTTTAGAGGTGATTTAGCCAAGCAAATCCCGGCGCTACTAGCCCTTTCAACAACAGCCCGTAGAGCGCAGGCTGAGGTGTCACCCAAAGTAGTATGGGAGGGTGCTAGAACTAGGTTTCCAAACCCTGGGGATGTCTGATGAGCTTTTGGGGGTCCGTGGTTTGACCCTGCGTGCATGTTCCTACGTGCACATGCTAACCCTTCACAACCTGCAATGTTGCTTCTGCACGGCTCTGCTCGAGGTGCAACCCATAATATCCAAGTGCCTTGCTATGCAATCTGTTATTATCTAGTTACTTAACTTTTTTAGGTAAGACTAATGATTATTATAGCCTATTCAACAATTATATCAGTGTGTGCGATAAATAAAATAGTATAAACGTAAAGAAGGCAATGCACAACAAATACACAGAAATAAGAATCAACTTCTCTTTATTTATCTTCAATCCTAATTACAGACTCGACACCACCCTACACACTCAACTACAGGGGTCCGTGCACTTAGTTGCGGACTCTAATAGGCCTCAATGCACTCAGCTACAGAGGCTCTTCCTACTACTATGACCTAATACACTTAGACTCTTACTCTAAGCTCAAACCATTTGTATTCTTTTCTCTTCTTCCCTCAATATCTTTACAACTTAGAGCCTTTCTCTATTTATACAATCCCATGGTCCGCAGACCATGGGTAGGCCGACATGACTTTACATTACATTACATTAATTTAGGGTGGACAACCCTATGACTTAACCTATACTTCGCGCTCGCAAATCGTGGAGTCTTACAAAACCTTTGACTACAACTTGGACTTTGCGCCCCAAAATATGTTGTGGGGGGATTCCATGCCAAACAGGACACCAACACAATCATTGTGACTTGTCCCAAGTCACTCTGCTAGTGTAGCAACCTTGGCGAGGAGCCCCTCCAAATGGTCTTGTGCTGCTCGGAGGCTCGCAACTCACTATTTTGTAGTTTGATGGACTTGCTGCATGTGCTCCTCTGATGTTTCTTTGTGAAGATCCTCTACATGCCTTAGCACATATAGTCCCTACATCTGTGTGAGCTTGCCCTCAATGTCGGCTGTAATGGTAAAGGCATCATCAATCAAAGGTTGGACGCATGCCTTGAGAAGTGCCTCTTTCCATCTGGCGGCACCCACCTACTCTTTCAACGATCTTGCTTGCTGCATATTTTCCATTCGTTGGGTGAGGACAACTATCTGCATAGTTCCCTTGAGATTATCATATTGTTGTTGCATCTCACGTGCCTATATTTCCAGGCGCTGTATGTTGGGGTCCTCCTGCAAGGATGTGAGGATGTCAAAAGATTGGTCTAACATACTGGTACAGTCCTGCACTGCCTGTCCAATTTCTTCTAGTCCTGTTTGAATTGCGCTAACACATTCCTCTCTAACTTCCGTAGGAGTGGAAGGCTACACCTTCATCCGCAGCTCAGTAATCTGGAGGTTCAGCTCTAGCTACACTCATGCTGTTTCCTCACATGCGCTGCAGACCCCAGTTGCTAAACAGTGGATCCGCATCTCTATTGGTAGGTCTGTGGAGATGGATAACTCTGGGACTCACCAGCATGCTTCATCCACTATCTTCACAATCTGTTGGTTCTGTGATGCCAGTTCGTCCCGCTGCAGGTTGAGCTATTGGATGTTGATATTTTGCTAACTCATCACATGAATCGCATGACCTTCCATGACGCAGAGCTCTATTGTTATGCCAACCTGCAGCTGGTATAGCATGTCTCATGGAAGGGTAGCCAAATTTAGGAAAAGTCCCTTGATCGTACCCACCGTAGCTCTGTTGTCCTCTTTCTCTGTTGTTAGTGCTCCTTCTAGTAGCACTACAGTATTGGCCATCTTTGCGTGTAGCAGCTACTCTGTTATTGATGTACTTACTACGCCGTAGGTGGCTATGGTTCCTTCATATAGGGGCTGCACCTATAGTTCCTCTAGTTGCACCCTTAGGTCCCACAACACAATCTGCTGCTCTGACATGGCTTCCTGGAGCACTTACTTGGTGACCTTGTGAACCGTGTCACTGATGTCATAGAGGTCGCATTCTATTAGTGTGATGGGTTCAATGGCCAATTTGGATGCCTTCACCTTTTCTCATGGATCCGATCTCTCCATGATGCGTAGCCTTTTTAGCTGGGTGGACGTTGTTCCTGGGTCTGCGCCTTCTTCTATGTCCTCTACTCCTTGTCCTGTGTTGTGGTGGCCCTTGTTGCCTGGGTTGTTGTTGCTTCTTCGGTGGCCTTTGCTTGCTCTTGGACTACCCCTACTGCCTCACAGATAGACCTTACCTCCGTGACCACTTTTTCATTGCACCTTTGTTAGGCCAACTTCATGACATGCAACTTGGTTGCATCCTTCTGCTTCTATGCTACTATTCTATCCATCTCCTCCAGATCCGGGGTATGCCACTTGGGGGCGATGATTCTAGCACTAAAAATATCACATCATCGATAGCGACGAAGGGGAGCTTGGTCCATTCTTGCGTCAGACCCTTACACGCCTTGATGTATACATTATGCATGTCTGCCTTGAAGTCTGCAAAGCTTCATAGACTCTTGTACATTATGGGGGACAAGCGTGATCACCTGTCAATGCACATCCGGATGCTTGCCTCCATAAGCACCCAGAAGATATTGGTCTCGTGAATCCTCTTGGTGTCCTTGGTGGCACAGAACGAAGCATACTTTGCGACCTTTAGTAAGTCTTGTTCAATACTAGGGAACTGACTATCCTCAGGCAGTTCCCCTGCTACCAGTAAAATAGACAAGAGTAGCCACGCATAGTGGAAGGTCTTGCCCTGCTCCTAGGCTTCCTTGTAGTTAGTCAGGAAATCCTTGCAAAGGAACTTGGCCTAGTTGAATTGGACCCCCTCTGCACATTGTCCTACCAGTGTAACTACTGACATTCGTACCTGATCTCCGCGAAATTTTCTCATTACCTTCCCAGCTAGGAGCTGGGTGGCTACACGCACCCCTTTATCATTAATGCTTTTTATTGCATAACCCCTATTTTTCTTCTCCAGTTTGTATTTTTTCTTCATGCACTCTACGAGAACCAAATCTCCCCTTTTGCCTGCTATCACCTCGAGGTCCTTTCCTTTACAGGGGAGTCGGGAAATCCTATGGATGAGATTTTCCATGATGGGAATAGGCTCTTCCAGCCATAAGTACCCATCATGCACCAAGCAAAGCAGTTTCCTGATGATGAAAATAGTGATAGGTGCATAGTGAAAGTGTGGAATCCACAGCAGATGAAGTAATCCAGCCTTCCCCATACTGCGCATCCATTTCCGTGGCTCTAGTGTTGTGAGTGACCCCTCCGTACTTTGCTTCATGAGGCTCTCCATCTCCAAGAGTGGGAACTTCTTGTCGTCCATGAGGTCCCAATATTCAAACTTTATTATGGGTATGCGACCTAAGTGTGAGCCCTAAAACACAATTCCATTGGGGAAGAGTGGGGTTTGGAGTGCGCTTTTAGTGGCATCCAAGTCCTTGGGTATCTTGGCTTTCCCTTTTTGTGGAGGAACGTACTTGGGCAATTTTGCTGCAGCATGCACCGGTTGGATGTCCTCTTCCATGTCTTCTATTGCCTCTATCTCATCGACGAGAGCCTGTAGGTCCTCCTCCTCATCATATACATCAATGGTGACAACCTTGCCCTTTTCTTCCATGGAAAGTTTATGAAACCACAGATTCCTTGGGGACATGCGAACTGTTCCCACTACCTGCTTATCTTTCTTAGGCCTCAGTGTCTAAGGAAATTTTGGGATTTCTGGCATGACCCCAGTGTCTCTAGGAACATCATGTACCATGGGGTTTTGCGCAGCCTCGTCGGTGGTTCCTTCTATAGAGCCCAAACCTTTCCTGGTAATTGTCATCTTGCTTGAGCTGTCTGTGGTTGTTTGCAAACTTTGGCGCTCAAATCTTTCTCGGCACTCAATACTCTGTGCTCTAATGGACTGCTCAAATCTCAAATGAACAAGTGTTATCTCATGGTTAGCCCTTGGAGTTTTATAGTGCCTTTCGAATTCAAATCTGATTGTTTCCCCCAATTCTGGGCCATTAATGCTTTCTTGGTGGAATATTGCCCCAAATCTAGCCCTTAATTCATGTCTTAAATGCCTGTCGCTCGCTCCCTTTTGCCTTAAATTGGACATCTCATCATGAAAAGTGACACCAACGGTTACTTCCTAGCCTACCTGCACAGCATCGCAGCCCCTCGTGCATGGGCACAATCCTTGTGCCATGTTGATTTTACGCACACCTCCCTCATTGCGCAGCCCCCAAATAGACTCTTTTAGAGTCCCATGCTCTCTTTCAATTGTCTAGAGTTCTAAGACTGTGCTCCATACGGCTAGTTAGGTGGTCACACCACCTATGCGAGAATTCAATTCACCTTCTCGCATAGTTTGCAGAAACTCGTCAATTGTTTGCACGACTGTCGGCGCTCCATGTTCTACCGTATGCAATGTGCTTCCTTGGTTACTCCATTTGGTGAGGTTCGGTCATAGCCATGGCAACATAGTCATAAAATCTCAGCGAAAATCTTCTAATGTAGTGGTATGGTCATCTGTATCTTGCTTTTTCATCGTTGGTTTATCAACAAGACATGCTTGCGTGATCTTGTTTTCAAACCTTTTGATTTCGGCATCCATCCAAATGCTTTTCTTCCTCAATCATACCTAGTCCTGTTCAAGTTCACGAAGTCTAAGGTTCCCTCATTGAATGGCTTCCTGAATCCTTAGATATTTGTCCTCGCATAGATGTGTGATTTCTTCCTCTTGGCATTCGCGCAATGTCACAACTGCGAGAGCCATTACGTGTAGACTTCATTTTGTATTCTATTTAGAAATTATGATTCTTACTCTGTTCCACATCCTTGGAAGCGTCTCCGTGTTCAGGGTTTTGCACATGGTCCTATAGGCCCATCGAACTGCAGGTACGCACAGGTCCCAATAATTTTATCTCACCTAGTGAACCTTGTTTATTACTCCACACACCCTATCAAGTGCCACATCGTGCATAATTGGTAGCACGCATCGCCTTTCCTACTACTATGGTTTGCTCCGATTCTCAAATCTGGGGGTGGTGTGCGCTTGTGCGGACTTCACAACATATGTCTATACCCATTAAGAAATGTGGGCACACAAGTTGTTTCGCCCCTGCTGATTGGCTTTCGTTTGGAGCTGTGGTTTTCCAAAATGTAGGCACATCTTCCTTCAACATTCGTGCCAATCCTCAAAATTTCCTTGATGCATACCCCACCATTGTGTGGGTGTTGCACGCAGTAACCACTTCAACGTATCGAACCGCTGCTGTCTTGGTACTATGCTTTCAAATTTGCTCAGAAATTCATCCGCCACTGTTAATCCATCATATGTTGGCAACTCCCTTGCCTCTATTGTCACGCAGCACAATGATCTAATCATCATGTTGCAATTAAGAATTTTTACTTCGTGCAGTCGATTCTACCATCGCTATATCCCTTCATCTAAATCCGAAGTGTAGGAGCTTTCGTACTCCCATGAAATCCTTCCATCTGTAGTTGGATTCACCCAATATTCTTCTCGCATAGTTATCTTGTAAATACAATTGAGATCATCATCACTATCGTCGTCACGCACCAGTTCAGTGTATCATGCTCCTTCGGCTAGATCTAGTGGTACTACCACACGTAGCGATTTTTTCTCAAAAATCATTTTGTGCTTCTTTAGATTTATGACTTCGTTCATATCGATGGCCCAGTCTATTCCTAGTAGCATAGGATAGAGATTGTTGTCATCAATAATCTCTATTGCTTCAAAATCCACCTGTGCGCTCGCACCTTCAATATCGACTGTTACCCCTTGTAATCTTGCCATGGGCAAAATCTTATGTTGGTTTGCCATTCGTAACTGAATAGGGGACCATTGTAACATGGTTCTGCCCATGCGTTCCCATGTTTTCTTCAGTAGTAAATCCACGTTCGAACCCTGATCCAGGATTACCTGATCCATTTCATACTCACCTATTTGTGTATTCAACCTCATTTCCCTTCCTGTGTGTACTGCATGGTTTCCAAGTTTTCGGACCAAGCGTAGTTCTCTTGACCTTGCGCACCTAGTGATAAGTTGTTGTAGTCCTTTGACCACCTTTCTATTGCACAGAAGTTTCATGCATGTCTCCAAAAAGGTAGTGAGAATTGAAGGACCCATCCCTGGTTCTAGTTGATCCTTACTACCCGAAGTGGAGGCCTCCGTGAAGCTCTTCTTAGCTACCATGAATGTCTCCTTCATGCGTTCTACATCAAATTAGGGTTCCTTTGTAGGAGCTTTGCGAACCCACACACTTTCTTCTACTAGCTTCCCTTTATCATCTCCTGTGGTCATACTGCTCCTGAGCATCATGTTTACATTTGAGTCTTCTTCGCATGGATCAGACCTCATCATTTTTAAATTTTGGGTCGAAGGGGGCTGGAGTACCCCCTTTTCGCGCATCCTTGCTATGAGAAAATGGAAGCCTTCCACCTCATGATCAAACTGAGTATAGTACCAACATGATATTCTTGTCAGGTTGGTACAATCATGGGCATAATTCCCTGGCCCTCCGCAATTGTTACAAATTAGTTGTCAGTGACCCCTTCCTGGTCCCATTCTGCCTCGACCCTGCCCGCATCCCTAAAATCCAGTGTGCACCATCCCTACATTTGGGTCGAGGGCTTATGTTTCAGTCTGTACCCTGTAGGTAGGAGTCTGATCCATCATTAGTTCATAGCTTTGACAGGTGTGTTCATCATGGCCTATGAACCTGCAGAAATTACAAAACAATTGGTGGGACATCTACATATACTTCTACAATAGATGACAATTGTCTGTTGTGTGTTTTCCTCCTATTTGTTAGATTGCACACCATAGTGTAGATGGCCTGCTCAACCCTTCCTGTGCTCCTGGTCTTAAAGGCTTCGACCCTCCTCCTACTAGGTAGTTCACAAACACTAGACAGTGGTCATTGTCGTGCCCTTGGCCTTTGCATTTTATAAACCATACTTCCTCGCACACCTCCAACCGAGGTGTCCTGTCTTATTTCAAACTTTGAATTTCTAGACACAGATTATGAAGTGGCACGTAGATTTGTTGGACTCCCAACCCAAGGTCTTGTATAGGGGTTTCATGTAATCTCATTTCTATTTCCCACGCTTCGGCCTAGGTGGAAAGTTTTTGTTGTGATAGCGCCAGCCTTAAGTGTGGTGTAAGTGAAGCCACAAACCATGTGCAATGTTGTGCATCTGTTAACTTCATATTGGCTTCATGGATTGTACTCTTTAGCCTTTGGTCCAGATCCCAGGGAGTCTCACCCAGGAGCATCGCGATCTCCTTAAACCCGTTGATTGATTGTGTTTCTGATTTTGGCCTCCTAAATTCCCTATTCAATGTGGCCTACATCTCTACAATCCCTACGTTCAGGTGGTCATTAGAATGCTTGATATACCACGTTAATGTACGATCCTGTAGTGCGCTTACCACGACACCCTATGCTTCCCACACTACTCTTACCACGAACTAGAATTTGTTCGGATCTTCATTTCCCACTCCTCTGAATACCGATAGTTTGATTGCACTCACTATATTGATCTGTGGTAGTGGCGAAGGTGGGGTGGGTGGAGATGGAGGTGAGGAGGTTGAGATGGGTGGTAGTGTCAATGGAGGTGGTAAACGCAAAATATGCTACCTTATTAGACTGACTACGCACCTCAGAGAAACTTTCGCAAGCTCTTCCTCACTTTCCCGCAAAGGTGAAATTAAGGGACTGTTTTCCAACTCCTCACTACTTCCCCTTCTGTAGATTTTCCCACTTCACATAGTTCCAAGCATTAATTTATTCACATAACCCACTTTTCACACAATAGCATCTTAATCCAAGTGTTCAAATATTTAATATACTTACCTTGCTGTCCCTTGAGAAAATGTCATTCCTTAATGTAGCTAACGGTCGTGTCAACCACGAACTCAGTGATAAATCCTCCTATTATTCGGTCAATCCAATGGTCCACAACTCACACTTTCTTATCTCCTGATGCTTCTAGTCTGCGCACTAATTCAGGAGTCCACACTATTGGTTTTTTGAGCCTACACCTTCCCCAGATGTCTGCTAACTTCACAGTCCACTCATATAGCTCAGAAGGAACGATGCAAAGAAAATTTCATGGATTTCCGTATACAAGTAGCACTCCAACCACTATTCCTTAGATACTCATGGATTTCTGTTTTCCTGCACCATGAACTTGCGAATATTCTTATCCAACCACTCTTCAATTTCATTCTTCATTGGATTCTAGTGGCACGAAATCAGACATCCTTTATGCAGATCCCAGTCCCAGCAATGGAAACATTTGTTGTCTTGTGTGGGCCTGACCTAGGTTCAGAGGTGATTTAGCCAAGCAAATCCCTGT
Source organism: Pinus taeda (assembly GCA_000404065.3). NCBI lineage: Eukaryota > Viridiplantae > Streptophyta > Pinopsida > Pinales > Pinaceae > Pinus > Pinus taeda. The sequence goes on from APFE030428667.1 coordinate 189,726, forward strand.
ACTACTAGCCCTTTCAGCAATAGTCCATGGAGCGCAGACTAAGGTCTCACCCAAAGTAATATGGGAGGGTGCTAGAACATAGTTTCTGCACCCTGGGTATGTCTAATCAGCTTCTAAGGGTCTGCGGTTTGACCCTGCACACACGTTGCTATGCACACTTGTTATCCCTTTGCAACCTGAGATGCTTCTTTTGCACACTGCTACATGGGGTTCAACTCGTAATATCCAAGTCCCTTGCTATGTAATATGTTATTATCTGGTTACTTAAGTTGTTTAGGTAAGACTAATGATTATTACAGCCTATTCAGCAATCATATTAGTGCACGTTATAAATAAAATAGTATAAACATAAAGAAGGCAATGCGCAATGTTAGTTTCGGTATCTTCATCCCTCCGTCAGTGATCAAATTTCTCTTTTTGCATGCATATTAGGTGTCCCATCTAATCAACGGCATTCCATTAGGTCATGGATCAACTGATGGTAGTGGTTCATGTCAATTTCCCTCATGACATTCACCTGCTGGCTTATTTTCACATGTTTTAGGTCATTTATTGTCATTCTGTTTCATTTCATTTACAAAAGTCAGTTTTAGGGTTTTAGTATCACTAGGTCTAGGTTTTGTCATCATGGTCATCCAAAACTTAATAAAATGTTAGCAAGCACATGAGGAGGTTTTATAAGTTCATAGAATCATAAATTCACTGATGATATGCTCAATACATGTTTTTTACCTCAAAACTCTATTTTGAGGTGAAAACAGAGTTTTTCCATTTTATATACAAATTTCATGTAATTTGAAGTGTTTCTATATGTAATAAGTTCAGTAGCTGCTCTTGGTCACCTTGCTAATTCTAGGCACTACAAAAACAAAAACACCAATGCATCAACCCATCAATTGATCAAGAAAAGTCAAACTTCGAACGAAAAACAGAGTTTTTGAGAAAAAGTGACTAAGACTTTATAATAGCGGGTTTGCAATGAGGAAAAATTAAAAGTTCATCCATTTATAAAGTGAAATTATGCTAGTCATCCATTTCATTATGCAAAACATCTTTGAAGAGCCAAAATCACAATTTAGAGGGTAATTGAGGAAAAGTGGAGGAAAACCCTGTTTCTTTAGCAAACTTGCCTGGCGCTGCGCATCAGGCAAGCGTTGCGCATTGGGCTCAGTGTACAGCGCATTGGCTAGAGAGTTTCCAAAATCACTCAAATTTATCCCAAACTCTCCCAAATGCTGCATTTCACTACCACAAGTAAGTTTTCATCGATATTGAACTGAAATTAGTCTCCTTTATGTTTTGTTCATGAGTTTTGCTTCTTAAAATCAAAACCCTAGCTTGCTTTCATACATTTTCACCTCATTGAAAAATTTTCACTTCATTACAAAACCAACATCCTTTGTCCCTTTTCCGAAACTTCATTGCCCTAAAACTACCCATTAATTCTATTTTCCCTTTCCCTATTCCCAGAAATCACTTCTGCAATTTGGCAAGGAAATGAACTAGGGTTTTGCAACATTTTGTGGGATTCTTGTGGTAATGTGTCTTGGCATCATTTCTTCCTCCATTATTTAGTTTCTCTTATGTGCTATGAGCCAGCATCTATCTTTTTCTTCATAACTAAATGAATCAAGATAAATAGGTGGAATCCAATGATATTCAATGCTCTGCCTTGAGGATACATTTAGTTGTTAATGTTTTCTGTTGTTTGAAGAGGACTCATGAACTTTGCATGCCCTCTCCAACTCCTCACCGGTCTTAGACTTACCATCACACCCAATTGAAAGTGCCAAAACACTTATCTACTTCGCCCCACAAAACCTCCTGCAAATCTGAGTTGATTTCTGAGACCCAAAGTTGCCTTCTTCATTTGATCAAGCAACCAACCATCAAAATGAAACAAAATCCTCTAACCTAATATACCTAGCCTAAAATTAGCATTTATTTTCAGTCATCTCAAGCCCTAGTTTCCATATTATAATTGAGATTGACAAGGAGAGAGCCCTCTCCCGACCTGGTAGGGCTAGCTACCAGCTTCAGAGTGGTTTGATGTTAACCTAGACCTACCTTCCTTCAGCCTAAGGTAGATTTAGGTACTAACACGTAGTAGATACATAGAAATAGGAATCAACTTCTCTTTATTTATCTTCAATCCTGATTACAGACTCGACACCACCCTGCGCACTCAGATGTAGGGGTCTGCACACTCATATGCACACTCTACTAGGCCTCTACGCACTTAGCTATAAAGCCTCTTCATAATACTACAATCCAATACACTTAGACTCCTACTCTAATCTCGAACCATTCGTATTCTTTCTTCTTCTTCCCTCACTATCTTTACCACTTAGAGCCTTGATCTATTTATACAATCCCATGGTCTGCGGACCATGGGTAGGCTAACATGACTTTACATTACATTACATTACTTTACGGTGGACAACCCTATGACTTAACCTATACTTTGCACTTTGCGCCCACAAATCGCGGAGTCTTACAAGACCTTTGACTAAAACTTGGGATTTGAGCCCCAAAACATGTTGTGGGGGGATTCCATGCCCAACACCAACTACCCTTTGAAAAATATGGTCCATTTTGGAGAGAGGGTAATTGTCTTGAATGGACACTTTGTTGAGGTTTCCTAGGTCCACACAGAGTCTGATCTCACCAGTTTTATTCCTACTTAGCACCAGGTTTGAAATCCAATCAGAAAATCTAATTGGTACAATTATCTTAGCATCATACATTCTCTGGATTTCCTTTTCAATTGAGGGTAATAGGACAGGATTTATCCTTCTAAGTTTTTGTTTGAAATGTTTTTTATTTTCTTTTATAGGGATTGTATGTTTTATGATGCTGGTGTCATAGGATTTGAGGTCCTCATAACTCCAAGAAAATACATCATGAAATTCTTTTAATAACTCAATGTATTTTACTCCTTCAGTGGGAGGTAATGATTTAGAAAGTTTTATCAATCTTGGATTCTCATCAGTGCCAATATTGCGCTCCTCCATATTAGATTTCAAAGGTTCCATTTTGGGCTTTCTAGGGACATCATTTGAATCAAATAAATCTTCCAAAGGGGTTAATCCCTTAGGTAAGAAATTGTCCTTGAGATTAATTACTTCAGTGTCTTCGTTAATTATCTCATCAATCTCAACTTGTCCTAGGTTCTCTACATTTGATTTTGTGAATTTAGTGGGATGGAATCTATCTATCTCTTCACCTTCTGTCTCGTTCATTTCTATTTTATCTTTCGTGTTAAAGTCTATTGATGTATGAGTATCTATATTTCTATTTACAAATTCTTGTTCTGAAATCAAAAAGTTGTTTATTTGTTTGTCATCAGCAAATATTTTGCCAGTTCTTCAAATTATTTTGGATTTCGGTCTTGTGCCTTACTTCAACAGTGTACTGATACTTAGGCTGAAAGGGTAACTTGCAGGTGCTCGCAAACATTGCTAAACTATGCGCCTGCATATTATGTTTTCTAAGAATTACAACAACCTTGGTTTCTAAGAGAGTGTTTAGTATTTCTATAATGATTCCTCTGTGACAACTCAGTCTAGGGTATTTGGTCATATATACAACATTAATTTGTGTTATCACTAATTCAGAGTCTCCCATGACAGAAACTCTTATAGCTCCTAGCTTCCTAACTAGTTTAAGACCTAAAAGCATTGATTGATACTCAGCCATATTGTTAGTACATTTAAAATTTATTCTGTGCGCATGGCCTTATGAATAGTCATTCTCTAGATTGTATATCCAAACTCCTTTTGTTGTTCTAAACTTATTCAATGACCCATAAAACTCAAGGTTCCACAATATCTCATGTTCATAATTCGTATCATCTATTTCCACCAATTTTTCCTCAACTTAGCTACCTTTTTTAGTGAGAAGTTCTAAAGTTTAGACACTTTCATTTTGTTTTGAAACTACAATTTCTTTTGGTTCTATATCAACACTATCTAAAAACATTCCTTTTGTTACATCAATATTATACAAAATAAAAGAATCAATGTCTGAATGTACACGGTATATAGGAAATTTTTTAGGCGGATCATGGTTGCTCACCATGTATTTCATTAAAGTTTCTTAGTACAACTTCTTGGGTTCTCCAAAAATAGAAATTATTGCATATGACATATCAAGTTGTAGAGATCCCTGATGTTTGGCTCCACATGACCTGGATAACAGCATGGCATACTTAGGTGGGATGTCAGCAACTACAATATCCATAAGGATGCTCTAGGCGGGATATTGAACTAAGGTAACACAAGGGTCTTTAATCAACCCCAGACACTTTACTTGACTTGCGTCAAATCAAAATAAGTCCTTCTAAGGTCTTGTAATGTCTAGGCTAAATTTTTCCATTATCGATTTGGGCATTAAGTTGTGGGAGGCACCAAAATCAAACAATTCATTATGAAGAATTTTGTCATGGATGCCAAGGCTACTATAGAAAGGTGGTATCCCTCCTTCTAGTGGTTTTCCATTGACATCTAGACCACATATAAGTTTAGGTTGGTCATCAAATAGGTTAACACAATCTTTATTTTTAGAAAGGTTCAGGGTTTGGTTTATCTATGTTTTGTAGGTTTCATTCTTGATTAACTCTATCAAAGGGACTGCAATATTTAGCTTAGCTACCTATGCTCCTAAATTAAAAGGCAAAGGGGCTTTTTGTGTTTGAGGGTTTGTACTTTTGACAGCTGGGTTTTGAGTGGGATGGTGTTCTTTTCCTTTATTGTGGACTTCTTTTTGTGAATTTTCCAATCTAGTATTTTGAGGTGTGTCCACTAGTTTTTTGGGGGAAGTTGAATGAGAGGGTTGATCATCAGAAGGTTGATTAGGGGTAATATTTTCAATTGTAGGACCGTAAGAATTTTGGTTTTGGCTAGGGAGAATCTGGATGACTTTAGAAATGGGGGCTTCTTTGATTTTCTTTGGTTGATTTGGCAATGTTTTCTTGGTTTGGTCATAGATATCAAGATTCCTTTTACTCCTTATGTTATACTTCTTATGTACTTCAAAGATGGCAGAATCATAACCTTGTTTATAGTCAAATGACTCTCCAGACTGGATTTGCAATTGCTGCAACATATGCAATTCCTCATCATCTTGGGTCAGAAAAACAATACCTTCATTATCTAATCCCATCAGGTTAATCTGGGTGTCTTGTCCTGGGTCTTTAGGAGGATGTTTCTGCATAATTTTCCGAGAAAGTATGTCTTATATTCTAATCAGGTCCATTTTTTCCAGCATTTTGGTTTTGGTTTTTCCTAAAATTCGGGTTCCTCACTGGAGGTTCCTGTTGATTATCCCACTAGGGTTTCCTCTCTATATTCTCTATTCTATCCATTAACTTTTCCATGCCTTTTGCTAAACTATCTATTTTGATGTCAAAAGGTGAAGGCTCATATTTAGCTGATCCTCTTCTTTCATTCCTAAATCTAGATCTTTTAGCTAATAAATTGGCCTCTACACTTACTGCTATACTTTTCATATCTTCTATGGTTGGGGGCTTTCTTTCCCTGAGCTAGAATGCCATGTCTGTGTCAAAACCATCAGGGAAATTTATTAATGCTAAGTTAGGTGGGGGTCTAAGATTAACTTGAATTGCGTTATATATATTGTTAAATTTGGTGTAGTGATCTTGAACAATTTCATTGGGTTCTTTCCTAATATTTTCATATTCAAAAAGGATCTGTAAAGGATTCTTTTTATTTTCCCATCTATTCAAAAAAAATTGTTGAAATACTTCTAAACTATCAATATCATTATCACGCAGTGATCTAAACCATTTTTTAACATCGCTAGCTAGAGTCTGAGTGAATAATCTCATTTGGACATCCACAATATTAATTTCATGAAGTTCAGAGTAGTCTGTCATTTTATTAACATGGTGCAATGTAGTGTCCTACACCATCAAATTGGACGATTTTGCTTTGGTAGTTTGCTAGCATGGCACCAAGTGGGGCATGCAAGACAAGGGGAGCATATCTATTTGCCATGGCTATAAGCTAGGATGGGTTAAAATGTGGTGTTGAGGCATTGGAAGATGATGCAGTAGTGGAGGATGAACTAGGATCAATAGGTGGTACTTGGGATATGATAGGTTGGTAAGGGAGTGAGGGTAGGAATGGAGGTGGGGAATGAACTTTAGAGGTTGAAGGGAATAATGGTAAACTAAGAGTAGTGGATATTGGTTCATAAAGCTCAGGGTCCCTACTAGTATTAAGGGATGACTGTGGGGATTTTAGAATATATTGATCAATTGACTGATTGGTCTTTTGGACTCTGAGGTCTGAAATAAACTCTAGATCTAGAACAATTTCATCAAGTGCACATTCAGACCTTGTTCTAAATAGGGAAAGATCAAATCGCGCATCAAAGAGAAGGTCTTCTAAAAACAACCACTCACCACGGCATGAATTGACTTTGATTAAAGGTGTTTGACTGACAGAACTTTCTTCTCTTTTGGGTCTTCTCGAAATGAGGTTGGGATTATCAACTACTGGGGTATGGTTTAAATATGGATTAGTGCTAGTCTAGTGAGTTCTCCTTAACTCCAGAATTTCAAGATTTTTCTAGTTACTTTCTTTTTGTGAGATTTTGTAAATAACTTCTAATAAACTCTTTAAGAGGCCTGAAAGAAACATTTAAAATTTTCTTAAAGGTTTATTAAGACTGAGGATTTGAATCCCTAGCGGAGTCACCACTATGTTATCACTCATAATTTTCCTTAGTAGTTATTAGAAGAAGGAAGAAAATGAGGTAACCACAAACCATTATTTTAAGTATATGCTCTAGCCAACCTATGACTCAGATAGGGATCTCTCTATATATTTTAGCTTTGTTTCTTATGGGATTTTAGGCTAGTTCTTAGTGTTCTTTGGGGTATTGGTTTTGTTTTGAAGGTTGGGTGGTGGAATTCTTAGAGTAGATGGGTAGAACTAGGTCTTCAAGCCATTGGGCTATGGAGTCAACAAATGGATAGCAAGATTGGACCAATTCATTAATAGGAATGTTCACAGGGTAGGCTAGCAGAGTGAACTGCAAATATTTAGGCCTAATGGGTGAAGTAACTATAACGAGGGTGAAAGGGCACTCAAGATTCCTTAGACCGGGATTAGAATGGAGAACAGAGGATAATCATCAACAAAGGGAAATTAAGAATCCTTTGCTACAGATCACAAGAAGGCACCTAAACTAAGGAGAAATCAAGAATTCCTTAACTTAGATTTGTGAAGAAAACATATAATAGTTCATAACAATCAAGACAGAGTGCATTTAAGAAATTTCTGAAATATCATTCTATGTTATAACATTTAGATTTTAGAGATACATAAAGATTATGAATAACCTGAAAGAAAAAAACATTGAACATGAGAGAATACTTATTTGTATTTCGCTTTACACAAGAATCCTGTAAAATATCTAATCTTTATTCCTTGATCCAGTAAGCCAATCCAGTCATTGATACAATAGAATTTCTGATTCGAGAGAAATAGTTTATAGAAATGTCTTAGAATCTGTTAGGTCCCTATAATACTAGTGATTACCCCATTACTATTGTAGTTGTATGCCTTATTAATATTGTTGTGCCCCTAT
>APFE030428670.1:0-17296 GCA_000404065.3 Pinus taeda
TCAACAAGGTTTTTCAAAAGGATCAACAGATAGCAATCTTTATATAAAAGTTGAAATGACAAATTGCTAATACTTGTTGTGTATGTAGATGACATTATTTTTGGGAGCAATGAAGAAGAGATGAGTCAAAGCTTTGCCTTGGTCATGCAGAAAGAATTTGAAATGTCCTTGCTGGGAGAACTGACATATTTCCTTGGTTTGCAAATCCAACAAAAGGAATAAGGAATCTTTTTATCTCAAACAGATCTTGAAGAAATATGGCATGGAAGATGCAAAACCAGTATGTACACCCATGGTCACAGGATGTAGCCTCAGTGCAAATGATGAATCTGCAGCACTACATCAACCAACCTACAGATCTATGATCAGAAGTCTAATTTATTTGACAGGTACCCGACCGGACATCATGCATGCAGTAGGAATAGTTGGTAGATTTCAGGAAAATCCAGAGGAGACTCATCTTCAGGTAGTAAAGAGAATTTTCAAATATCTTCAAGGGACACAAAATAATGGCTTATGGTATCCTAGAGATACATATCTCACACTTCATGCTTATACATATGCAGATTGGGTCGGAAGCGTGGATGACAAGAAGAGCACAAGTGGTGGTGCGTTCTTTATGGGTTCCAGATTAGTATCTTGGTTCAGTAAGAAACAGAGTTCAATTGCCTTGTCTACAGCGGAAGCGGAATATGTTGCTGCTGCATCTTGCTGCACTCAACTCCTTTGGATGATGCAGACCTTGCAGGATTTTCAAATCAATTGTACACCACCTATCTCTATCTTATGCGATAACACAAGTGCAATCAGCATCTCAAAGAATCCTGTCATGCATTCAAAAACAAAGCACATACCAATCAAGTATCATTTTCTCCGGGAACAAGTGCTTGAACAAAAGGTCAATTTGGAGTATGTTCCTTCTAAGGAACAAGTTGCTGATATTCTCACCAAACCATTGCCCAGGGAGACTTTTGAATACCTCAGGCAAAAGCTGGGGGTTGTTGATGCATCATCTTATTGTTGAGACTCTTCTGATTGTTGGTTGTACGCATGATTCATCTGGGGTATATGCGTACATGTGCTGGGTTGCGGCACAGGGTCAGGGGGAGAATATAATGCATTGTTGGCATTATGGAGGATGTACAAAAGGAGATCATGGGAGCTGGTCTGAATATAGCTGCAATATGTCTCTATCTCTTTCTTGGTCATTAATGGTGTCTGGTGGATTATGGTTCTTCTTTGCAGATCTGGTTCATGGAGCATGTTCTTAGGGGGAGCATAACCCTTTGCCCTTGATGTCAAAGGGGGAGAATGTCGCTAACGTTTTTGAGGTTGCCATCAAGTCCAAAGGGGGAGATTGTTGGCATTATGTTTCTGGTATGGTTATATGTTACAGATGTTGTACTTGATGGCAACACCCATGGCATGGCTCTCAATATGATGAGAATTAAGAAGTACGCAGGAGAAAACTTCACGGAATTTTATGCAGAGAAAAGTTTATTTCATGTGGGAAAACTTACCTTTGGTCCATGGTAGTTAGTCCTTGGAATTTGAACCTATGGTTTTTGGACCATGGCATCTCGACAAACGTGTTGATCCCTAGTATTGAGTTGATGGTATTGGTTTGTTATGGTTTTGGCCCGTGGTATTGGTCCATGATTTGAGGAAGAGCTTGCCTATATAAAGCAAAGGAGATCATTTGGCTTGTGTATGCTTTTGGGTTGAATATCTTAAGATCTGAAATATTGGTTATTGTTTCAAAAGCTCGATCTATATGAAAGTGAAGTGGAAAGCGAATCTGTGAAGGGTGATCTCTCGAGCGCTGCAGCTGCGGAAGTGCGGAGGCACTGCAGGAGACGCCGCAGGAGGCGCCGCAGGAGATGCCGCAGGAGGCGCCGCAGGAGACGCAACAGGAGACGCCGCAGGAGGCGCCGACGCCGCAGGAGACGCCTCAGGAGGCGCCGCAGGAGACGCCACAGAAGGTGTTCTGGGTTTAGTTTTCTGTTATTGTGCATCTGGTTATCTGGGTGACTTACTGGTACTTGATGATCATTTGATATTTATGGATCCAGTTTGAAAATTTATGAAAAGTGGTCCTTGAAAGAAAACAAGTAGGGGGTTGTAGCTCCCTTCTAGGAGAGACTGGAAAACGAGAGAGAGTTGTAGCTCTCTGCAGGTTGCAGCCCGCGTACTGGTAAAGGACTGCACCAGTACAAGACCATTGTAAAAGAAGTTTCTAATTTGAAAGAAGATAGAGACATATTGCAGCAGGTGGTTTTCACCCACATTGGGTTTCCACCTTATATCTGGTGTTCTTTGATGTGACTGTCTGTTTTTCTTGTTCATGCTCGTTGTTTTATGGTACTGATATGCAAAAATAATTCAAAGTATAAATAAGGAAGAATTGTTAAAAGGACTAGTTAATACTGATCCCCCCCCCCCCCCCCCCCTCTCAGTATTATTTTCAACACTTGATTATGTTTTCAGATTTTCTCATGAATTTATTAAGTAAGTGACCATCCTCATCAAGCCACAAGGGGCCAGGATTAGATCTGTTACTTAACATAACAACTCGGTTAGTAGCTGTCTCAGCATTAAAGTCCCCAAGAAAAAGGATATTTCCTTCATTCCTTAGGTTGTAGATATCCTTTTCTAAGGTATTGAGAGGACTATTCTTATTGAGGTTGTATTTCTTATAGATGTAGAGTTGATAGGGGCGAAATAACAAATTGAAAGGAAGATCTTATGGATTGTAGAATCAGAGATCTCGATTCAAATGTACTAATTGAAGGGGCCAGTTTTATGAAGACAAATGTGAGAGGAAACATTGCTCCTAATATAACAACCTATACCACCAAAACCTCTCCTAGAGGATTTCTTATTCTAGGTAGACCAAAGAGTGAACCCATCAAGGTGAGGGACCCTAGATTCGTCATGGTCCCAAGTTTCAACTAAAAGAATAAGATCAATATCACCCAGGATCCAACTTAACATAGAACCTTTACAGTGTGGAAAACCACGACAGTTCCAAAAGAGGATCATGAGTGATTTTATTCCCTATTTATCATTTGTGTTTGGGACTATGTCTCTAATAATAGCTTTTCTATTCCTAATAATTGCCCATTTCCCTTCTTTTCTTGCCTCCGTGACCCTTTGTAGTTCTTTCCTAAGTCCATCTTGGTCTTCTGTCGAGTTATATTGGGCAAGAACAACTACCCTTTAAAATACATCTATAAATAATTTACACAGAAAATGTAAAACTTTTTGGACAACCTTCTGAACAAAAACATTGCCACTCCAATATTATATTATTATTGTCCCTGAGTAGGATTGGATTCTCCACAGCTACAATGCAAAATTACATTTAACAAAATATCTCAATTTACCACTTAGGAAAACCTAAATTTATTGGATTCTAAACCTTAATACTAACTTGAATTCAATATTTTTACTTTAATTTAACTATATTTAAAATAATGTAGGTACCACGGACTATGTAGTAGTAGATAAATTGTTTAACTAAAAATAAAATATTATATGAAGATGAGTTATAGTTTTGTAAACACGTGGTATCAAACTATGATATTAACCAACAATATTGTAACAAAATCTATTTAAAAATGATTAAAATTCTGGTTACATATTAGTTTAAACCTATATCTTTATTTCAAATTTTTAATAAGTGATAATCATTTTAAACAAATGATGATTTAATTAATTTTCATCACACTATAAAAATATATAATAAATTATTTGATTATATTAATTAATAATATTATTATCTAATATGAAAAACGGGTACATAGGGAATTACTTCAGACCATAAAACGTATGTACAACTTTAATTGTAATAGTAATTATACATTTGACTTCCCAACAGCAACGTTGACCATTGATGCAAAATTATTGCGTCCACAGTTCTCCACATCTTCCCTGTTTTCGGTTTTATAACTCCAAAACGAGAAGGGCCTGATACCATTCCTAGAATCTAATTCATCCTTGCTACTAGCGGAAGAAGTTTGGTTTCATAAATTCTTAAATGAAACAAGGCAAAGCTCCAGTGACGAGTCCATGGAGCGTAATCGAACTTCGGCCTTTCAATTGAGTGATCATACTTCTTCCTCTCGGGAATTATATTTCGGAATTGTGACACCCGACCGTGTCTGTTCTGACTTACTATTTATGTACCTTTTTTCGGGCAGTACGTAGGGTTAGTATGAGTATGAAAATATTTGGAAAAAGTAATATTGCAATATAATTTCATAGTGACTAATAGGCTGGGTAGCGAATATTTTCACATGCAATCATTAATGACACTTCGGTTGCTTGGAAATTTTCATGATTAAGTGCACGAAGTAGGAGGGTGGTTGCGGTAACCTTGCCGGTGTTAGCCACTGATTTCAACGTGAAAAATCACACCATCAAGCTAAGGCAGTTTCTCATGACCGAATTTAAATTTTCGAAATTGCTGTAGTAGTTTGTAAGTCGCATCGCTGTTACAGTACCTTACACTGTCAGGTATTCTACACACCTGGAACATTCTTCTGTTTTTAAATCTACTGGCCTGAAATGAAAGACGCGGCTATTGGAAACGGAGGCAGGCGTTCGATATTTCTCTGCCTTCAGTTGGGACGTGGAGTGTGAGATGACGCATGCGCTACATGTGTTCGTGTTGTGTTGTTCTCAACTTTTATGTTCGTACAAGGAGAAGCCTTCACCACGCTTCCATAAATACAGCATTAGGATCCACCTCGGCTTCCAAGTTCCCACCTTCATACTTCCGCACCATATATCTATCAATCTTTCAGTGTAACGAACAAAGAAAAGCAATGGATGTCTTCTCCCCTCCGACTACGAGACTGGCTCTTAAATGGGTGAGCCTATGCGTAATCCTTCTGCTCCTCCTTCAGTGGGGCACCCCAACTGTTGATGCACGTGAAGGCATTATGTTTGGAGAAGGCCTGCAACAACAACGACGCTCCTGCGATCCGCAGCGACTGTCTCAGTGCCGGGACTACATGGAGCTCCGGAGAGAGCAACCATCGGAGAGATGCTGCGAGGAATTGGAAAGAATGTCTCCACAATGCCGATGCCGAGCCATACAGCAAGTACTCGATCAAACGCAATCGTATGATTCAACCAGGGAGGACCTCTTCATGGAAACTGAGGCGGAGGAGAGAGCCGCATACCTTCCAGAAACCTGCAACGTCCGCCAGCCTCCCCGCCGCTGCGATGTTCAACGCCGTTCTCGTAAGTCTTTCCATCGATCGATATGCAAGGCTACTGATTATGAACACAGTAGTTAATTACTCTAGCTGTGTGTGTCGGAAGCTGCTGCAAGTATACTGTGGACTATCACATTCTTTCATTTATTCACGATGTTATTCATTATTCATGTTAATCCATCATCTAGTCTTCCATGCAAGTATACTGTGGACTATCACATTCTTTCATTTATTCACGATGTTATTCATTATTCATGTTAATCCATCATCTAGTCTTCCATGTTCGCCGCTGTAACACTTCCAGTCCTTGGTACACTGATTGATGAATTTAATTCATGTGTTAATGGTGTGTGGACAGGTTATTTCACGACGGGCAGTGGGTTTTAAGTGCGCGACGAAATATAGGTGCTGTGTCTATGTTATGTATGTAACCGAATAAACAAGGGAGCGACTTAAGCTGCTACGAAATTTTGGTTTTCTTTTTGGAGGAGCTTATGGTTATATATACCCATAAGCTCTAGTGTCATTTCATTTAATGCCCACCACTTATATCGTAGCCAGATGTGTTCCCTTTTATGTAATAAAGGTCTAAATGAACGAGCAAATTCATTGAATTTGTTTCATTTCATGGCCACCATCAAAACAGTTTTCTTCTCCTTTTATGAGCAAATGCAATATATACTTCTAATTAGCCTCTATTAGAATATCAAAAGGAGATTTATTCATCTCTTTTAGCATATCAGTAAGTATCCAACTTCGCGTGCTTCTCTTTCTTGATTATCAATGGCCACGTTAACTAAATTCTTTCATCAGAAAATGGAAACATGTCAAAATATCTTTACAATCCGAAAATATAAGTATAAAGAAAGAAATGCTCGAGTTGCAGGGTGACTCTCGGTAAGAACTCATAACTGCATTGAAGGGGATGTTGGTATAAACCAATGGCCGAGAATCACAACACCACCAATTTATGTGGAAAACTCAGCTATGTATGGGGAAGATTGAAAAACCAAGGAGAAAATATGAGCAATTCTTTTATTAGTGGCAAGAATAACCTATCAATAATAATTACAAGTTCTTTCTCTTGTGAGCTCAATTCTCTATTATTACAAGTTCTTTCTCGTGTGAGCTCAATTCTCAATTGCTCAGTGGCTCAATACTAAATGAAGGTCTTATTTATAAAAGAATTCTCCCCTACACAGGAGGAAAATCCTCCTTTATACCCCAGGAGAATAGTAAGGAGAATTATGAATGAACGTATTATTTATAGAATAATTTTCCATTACACAATAAGGAGAATTATGAATGAATGCATTATTTATAGAATAATTTTCCCTTACACAGTAAGGAGAATTATGAACCCTTACACCCAAGGAGAATCGTAATGAGAATTATTAGGGAGGAGAAGTTTCAATTACATTCTCTAATTATTTACTTTTTAATATTAATTAAAATATTTATACTTTTACTCAACCTTATTAATTAAAAATATTTATACTCCTATATTAATTAAAATTATTTATACTCTTACTCATCCATATTTGAACTCACACTCAAAATAAAATTAAAAATATTTATACTCTTACTCAACCATATTAATTAAAAATATTTATACTCTTAGTCAACCATATTTGAACTCACACTTAAATATTTCAAAGAAAAATAAAATTAAAAATATTTATATTCCTAGTCAACCATATTAATTAAAAATATTTACACTCTCTCAATCATATTTGAACACACACTTAAATATGTCTACTTATACTTAAATATTTACATTCAAACTTAACTATATTTCTACTTATACTTAAATATTTATATTCAAACTTAAACTTAACTATATTTGGACTCATACTTAACCATTAGTCAAAAACAAAATTAAAAATATTTATACTCTTACTCAACCACCATCACCATCAATCAAAAAAATCAAAAATAAAATACATACTTAACCATTAGTCAAAAATAAAATTAAAAATATTTATACTCTTACTCAACCACCATCACCATCAATAAAAAAAATCAAAAATAAAATAAAAAATATGTATTCTCTTACTCAACTTTTAAACTCACACTTAAATATTGAAATATTGAATACATTCAAGCTTAACTATATTTGGACTCATACTTAACCATCACTCACTCATACTTAAATACATTTCATCTCAAGCTTAACCATTTCTTACTTAGACCAAAGATTAGAGCCGTTGATCTTTTCCCAACCATCTTTCATCACTTTTTTGTATCAGAGTCACGGTTTAAATATATTTCATCCCACACTTAACCATTTCTCACTTAGACCCAATATTAGAGCCATTGATCTTTTCCCAACCATCTCTCATCACTTTTTTGTATCACAAGAGGTTGGCAATATTTTTGTTAACATATTGGTTTCTTTTGTTTGTATTTTGGTTCTACAAAGCTCCTGTGGACAATATTTTTGTTAACATATTGGTTTCTTTTGTGTGTATTTTCTTTTTTTTTACATGTTGGTTTATTTTGTGTATTTTGTCCGTAGCCCACCATCTAGCACTTGGTAAATCTAATGATATGTAACATCAATATGACTATTTTTAGAATCGTTGAGCTTTTCCCAACCATCTCATCACTTTTTTTGCATCACAAGAGCCAAGGTTCTACAAAGCTCCTACTTATCTATTGGCAATATTTTTGTTAACATGTTGGTTTCTTTTGTGTGTATTATTTTTTTTTGTTACATCTTGATTTATTTTGTGTATTTTGTCCAATTGTAGTAGCCCACCATCTGGCACTTGGTAAATCCAATGATATCTAACATCAACATGTTTTTTTTTATAATCATAAATCATTAATATGTAACATCAATATGCTTTGTTTTAGAATCATATTTTTTGTTTTTGGTAAGTGAATAAAGCTATGACTATCACATTGCAACACATATTTGTCTTTGTTTATTCCAAACTCCTTCTTTTGTGTTTATTTTGTCTAACTATAGTAGCCCACCATCTAGCACTTGGAAAATTCAATGATATGTAACATCAATATGCGTTGTTTTAGAATAATATATTGTGTTTTTGCTAAGTGAATAAAGCTACACCTATCACATTGGAACACATATTTGTCTTTTTTTATTCCCAACTCTTTCTTTTGTGTGTATTTCGTTAGACTGTGGTAACCCACCATCTAGCACTTACAAATCCAATGATATGTAACATCAATATTCTTTGTTTAGAATAATATATTGTGTTTTTGCTAAATTAGTAGCGCTATATGACTAGCACAATGCAACACATATTTGTTTTCATTTATTCCCAACTCTTCTAGGAAGCCTGCATACACAAAATCAATCTCTTTACAAGCTATTGTTGCAACTATATATTCGGCCTTTGTTGTGGAAAGAGCTACTACCTTCTGCAATGTGGATAACCAAAATGCTATTGTACCTCCAAACGTATATAAATAATGAGTAGTGGACTTTCTACTATCCATGTATCCATCCATATTTGCATTTGTATAACCTTTGCCATTATACTTACTCAAACATAAGTAATAATTGCATTTGTATAACCTTTTCCATTATCCTTACCAAAAAATAAATAACAATTACTAGTATCCTTGAGATATTTGCAAAATCTAGCTACCACTTCCCAATGTTCTTTTCCTGTATTTATAAGAAAATTACTTACAAGTCCCATTGAATGTGCAATATCTGGTTAGGTACATACCGTGGCATACATCTGACTATCAATGACTCAAGCATAACTAGTCTTCTCATTTCCACTTTATCCTTATAATCACATGGACATAAGTCTGTGCGGAGTTTGTTGTTAAGTGCAAGGGGTATACCAATCGGCTTGGCATCCTTCATATTGAACCTATCCAAAACCTTTTCAATATACTTTTCTTTTGATGGCCACAACTTTTTTTCATTTTTGTCACATATGATTCGCTTACCTAGTGTTTGTTGTACTGGAACAAAATAGTTTAATGCAAATTTGCTACCCAAATCCTTCTTCAACCTATCGATCATGTCCTTATCATATCTAACAATTAGCATATCATCAACATATAAAAATATTATAATGTACCTTTCTTCATATCTCTTGATATAAACATATTGACCAACCTATACATTTTTAAAACCATATTCCATCATAAATGAATCAAATTTCTTATACCATTGGTGGGGTGCCTATTTTAGGCCATAGAAGCTCTTTTTTAATTTGCAAACTAAAGTCTCTTTACCTTTTTCTTTGAATCCACTTGGTTGCTCGATATAAATCTCCTCCTTCAAATATCTATGAAGGAAGGTTGTCTTGACATCTAGTTGTTCACATTCTAAATTTAAAGTAGCATCAAGACCAAGAATAACTCTCATGGGTGACATCTTAACAATAGAAGAAAAAAATTCAGTAAAGTCAATACTTGCTTTTTGTCCAAACCCTTTCACTACCAACCTTTCTTTCTTCCCTTCACCCTCATGTTTAATATTGTAAGGTGTTTCTTCCTTATGGAGGATTTACTAATTCTCAAGTTTTCTTTTTTAAGAGAGAGTCATTTCTTCCTCCATTGCTTTCTTCACAAGCTTCACTACTTTCCCCTTTCTCAGCTTCCCGAAAACATTCAATTCCACCTTCATCAGTTATCAGAATATAATATGAGGGTAGATACCTTTGTGAAGGTTTACAAATCATCATAGACCTACAAACCAATTATGGTGATGTCATCTTTGGTTAGACTTCTTGCAAAGGTGTCACATATTTTTTTCTTGTTTTGATGCATTATTTTTCATTTGTTTTTTGTCACATCCTTTAATTTCTTGCCCAAGTTATTGCAATGGTGGGATATACGTAAGCTTGTAACAATTTTAATTACCTTTATATCACATATATAGCTTTTAAACATTTCTAACTCATTAAATATAACATCCTACTACTAATAACTTTATTTTTAACTTGATCCCAAAGACGGTACCCAAACGCACCATCCACATATCCCAATAAATGCACCTCATGGATTTATCATCTAACATAATTCTATTCTCTTTGGGAATATGCATAAATGCTTCACATATAAAAATTCAAGTTAGATTAATGCCACCATCCAAGGCTATAGTAGATGATCAATTTATGAGGTAATTAGATGCCCTTACTATTCTACCAAAAAATGATTTTCCAATTCTAAGTTGGACATGATACTTCTCACCTTCTCCATGATATCTTGATTGATTCTTTTCTAAGTATGATTATATTGAGGAGTACCAAGGACAATCTTTTAATACTCTATGGCAAACCTATTGTGATAATTATTAAATGCAATTGAACAGTATTTACCACCATTGCTTGTCCTTAAACACTTCAATAATTTTTTAGTCTCTCTTTCAATAGCAACATGAAATTTTTGAAATATCTCAAACACCTCACCTTTGCTTTGTTGGAACTATGATACAGGTGTTGTCCTTGATGGCAACTCACATAGATGATAGTTCGCAGTGCAATAGGTTAATAGCAAAGGATTACATATCAGACTCCAGAGATTGAAGAAATAGAGTGGTTTAAAAAGTATATGCTGGTTCACTTTGTCAAAGTGGCATATACACGTGGGTCCACAGAAAAAAAAGAGTGTATACATATACACACACTCTCATAAGAGGAAAAGCAAGCAGAGGTTGGAAAAACAATGAAATTAAAGAGCAAAGAAGACCAGCGGTCAACACCATGGTATTAGCCCACAATATTGAGTAGAGTAACGATTATTTGATCCCGCCCAAGAATACCATGGGTACTAAGTGGTTTTGGTCCGAGGTATTGACAAACAATCTAAGTATATAAGGAGGAGAAGATAAAAGGGTTAGAGGGGTGCAAATGAAGTGTTAGATCAAATACGTAGGTTATGGGTTTTTTATGCTTTTCTTGATCCGGACTAAGGATGCACCTAAGTGGTTGATGATGGGTGATGGCTCGGGATCATAAGGCCTGAAATGAATTATCATTATGTGGTTTGATCATGGATTGTCTGGATCTAAATACTAACGCATGTTTTATTTTGTAAATGTTATGATCTGGGTATGGTTGAAGTCTGGTATAACTGTGAAGTTTTAAGTTAGCATTTGCAGATGTATACGTTGGTTTGATTTGTTAAAATCATGTATACAAACTAGTTCGGAACATCAAAGTAGCATATACATTATGAAATATGATGTTGAAGTTGCAGTTGGTTCTAGTTGTTGTTGCAGAGTTCTAGGTTTTGCTCTGTGTTATGGTGATTGTGGTTTTGTGACAGTGTTCTAAATCTTCAAATTGATTGAATGTGATTTGTTTTAGTGATGATGGGTTTTTAGCGATTGGTTATATTTTAGTAGTGATTGATTTTGAGCTTCAATGTTGTTGATGGGTCAAGTATGAAAATTGGATGAAACGAGGCCTTCAAATTGTGGTGTCATGTTCCAGGAGTATTCAGTATGAAAATTTATGAAACGAGGTCCCTGGTGTTTCGGGAATAAGTACCCTAGGGCTTTGAATTAGAACCCCAACAAAGTAGAAGCAAACTACAACAAGAAACACTCATACAACTTAGGTGAAATCCTTATATAAACAAACTACGTGAGAGTGACCGTACCTGGATTTCTTTCGTTCGAGTAGGTCTTGCAGGGTTCTTACCCTCTGCAACCCCCGATGTTCTTAAAATCTGAAAATTATTCAATTGGAACATAATAGCAGTATAGAAGTAAAGCATATTCACGAAATTTGAATTTATATCATATAATAAAATGATTGATCATACATCAAAACAACATTCATATATGAATTACAACATAATTTGATGCATAAACAAAGTTGATTTCGGAAACAAGACAACATTTCTTTTATTGCATTAAGCTATAAATAACATGGAGAGAATTCACCTGAGTCTTCCTCTTCTAGCTCCAAACGGAACCGTCCTCTGGATTCGTCCTATCCCAACCTTCAATAATCTTCTTCCATAACCAACACCATGATATCTCAGGTAAGAGGGAGAATATCTATAATCAAGGAAACAAGGGTTTTCTGAAGCTTGGGGAAGTGCATGAGGCACAGGGATTCATTAGACTCAGTCAGGGATAAGCTCAGTATAAGAACTCTATCTCTTCTCCTCCTTTAGGCCTTCCCATATAAGTTTATTTATACTTTTCACAATTAGTTTTTTAGTTGGGAAACAATTGGGCCACGGGAAATATGAGGTAATCAACAAGTAAAACCCATGAACTCTGCCCATAATTAAGGAAATTTAATATTTTAAGTGTTTTAACACATATATGCAGGTTGAGTATTGACTAACCCCCGTGTACACTCTTTTATCTCAGGGAAAAGTAGCATACATAGAATAAAACATTGGTTTTAATATATTTGGACCAAGTCTGGAAGGAGGGGTTGCCCTAGGCCATAAACAAAGTATCACAAATACCAAGGGTGGTAAATGGTGTTATAACAAATGCCCCCTAATATATGAGGTCATAAGGGGTACATGATGGCCGAAATGTATTAAGTGTATGGAAAGAATCTTGTCGAGACTAAGGACTTCACCAGAATTTAGCCTCCCAAGCCATCAAAAGAGATCAGAAAGGAAATTATATCTGAGGCAGGCATACCCATGCTCAGAGAAAGTAAAGCATGTCTGCATATCAAGTACAAGCAGATCCAATATGTATAAAAGTATAAAGAACTGAAAGTACATAATGGATCATCTGATCGTGATCGAAAAAGTACATGTCTAAATATCACATATAAGAAGATGATCTATGATGCTGAAGGATAAAGCTGATCACTGATGTCAAAAACAGATCCCAATATTACCAAACGAACATGATGGAATAAAATGATACTACATCGCAACTCGGATGCTAGCATATAAGATGTCGCTATGAATAACTGCAACATATAAGGTGGATGGTGTCAACTACCAACAATAAGAGAAACTAACAAGTGAACCAAAACATGTTGATGCTGTTGGAAATAATACTGAGAGGGGGGGGGGGGTGAATCAGTATTATCAGATCAGTAAAACTTTTTCAATTTCTTACTCAGATTCATATAGGCTACTTCTGTTAAGGATATCCACGTTTATACGCAACAATGTCTAAAGAAACTAGCGTATATCCAGATTATTTAGAAGTCAGATAATCTATTACATGCTGATATTTAGATAATGCATCAGAACTTCATTGACCATATGAACAGTAAACAGAAGCAATAAACAGAACAGATCATCACACACAAGAAGCACACAAGAACACCATGATATAAGGTGGAAACCCAATGTGGGTGAAAACCACCTGCTGCAATTTGTTTCTATCTTCCTTTAATAAGAAACTTCTTTTACAATGTATTGGTGCAGTCCTTTACCAGTACGTAGGCTGCAACCTGCAGAGAGTTACAACCCTCTCTCGTTCTCCAGCTTCTTCTGGAAGGGAGCTACAACCCCCGTAGTTCTTGAACTAGCTAAGATACTAGTATGTAGGTGACGAGCTACAATCTTCTCTCCTCCAAGTACCACGTTTCATCAATTTTCAGACTGGATACACAGAAGCACAACTCTAAATCTGAAGGCCACGTTTCATCCAATTTTCATACTGGACCCATCAATATCATTGAAGCTCCCAAACACTTAGCCACACCAATACCCAATACTGAAAACTTGTCAACAAAAACCAGTCACCAGAACACAGAGCAGAACCCTGAACTCTGCAACACTATTTTGAACCAATTGTATCATCAAACTCATGCATTAAAGTGCATACGCTACTTGGACAAACCGAACCCGCGTACATACACGCTTTTAACAAAGCCAACCCACGTACAGATCTATAAATATTTAATCATGACTTGTACTGATTTCAGACTTCAGTTATGTCCAGTTCATAACATTACATGCGTCAGTATACAGATCTATAATAAGCATAATCAACTATAAAGAGATAGTTCATTTCAAACCATTTGACCCGATTTATTCTTAGATCTTGTTCTCCATCAACTTGTGAGATCCCTCCTTAGCTTAGATCAAGCAACCCATAACCTGCATACAGGATCTCATCCTTCATCAAATATTCAAGACTTTTTCGATGCCCTTGCCTAATGATCTTCTTCTCCTTTTATAGTCTTAGGCCTTTTACAATACCACGGTCCAAAACCATAACAAACCAATACCATCAACTCAATACAAGGGATCAACACGTCTGTCGAGATGCCATGGTCCAAAAACCATAGGTCAAATTCAAGACCAACTGCATGGACCAAGGTAAATTTTCCCAACATATACACGCTTTTCCTTCATGAATGTGTGGGGCATACACATACGCGACTTTGTAACGACTAACATGCGTGTATACGCGGATCTGTCACGATGAACCTGCGTATATGTATTTTCTTTTCATTCTTGTAGTCTTGTTCATCAATTCCTTGCTGCTGACCTTCTGCACTCTGATTTGTCATCTGTGTGGTTTTCCATCAAGGACAACACTTGTCTCATAATGCCAACAATCTCCCCCTTTAGACTTGATGGCAAAGCTAACTTGTCACACCTAGATCTATCATCTGATTCCTTTTAGTTGTCCTGTATCTCATGTATTCAGTTGCATCTGATTTCTCTTCTGTAGATTCATCTAGTTATATATAAGTGAGATGATCTTCTATGAGAGGGTTGCCATCAAGTACAACACATGCATCATAATGCCAACAATCTCCCCCTTTGGACTTGATGGCAACAACACCAAATCACTCTCCCCCTTTGACATCAAGGGCAAAGGGCGAACCAAAGTATTCTCTTTTCAAGATAAGCATTCTGTTGTTCATACTTCCCCTGAGTACCTGTTGAAATCTCTGAATGAGCTCCCCCTTTGTATATGCCAATGTGTACCAATCTGTCCATACTCCCCCTAAGTACATGCATAGTCTTTGTACTGCTGAAATGTGATGTTCATGCTCCCTGCAAAAAAAAATATTCTACAAGAAGAACATGACTCTATACATCATACTAGACCTTCCTAAACATCCATCACCCCAACAAATGGGGATCATCTACCCAACCAAGTGGGGATCAAAAGTTTACACATGATAAAGCAAGAAAATTACATCATCCATCCCAGTCATAGTGCGGAAACCAACATATGCCGTTACATGACCTTGACACCATAAAAGAGATATTACAAAAGAGATACTAGACCAAGATTTATGAAAGTCACCAACAACTGATAGCAGCAGCATCTGTTAATCACCATTCAGATCAGCGACTCCTTCTGTTCTCTTTCTGCCTCTATTCTACTAGAAATCAATGACAGCTATGAACCAGAACCAAAAGCTTCTAAGATAATGCTAACAATGCATTATTAGAAGATTATCTGCTCCCCTTGAACCTGTGCCGGATGGTCTCTATCAGACCCACATCAGAATATCTTCAACCAGAGCCTGCTCCTTCTGATATCCATCAAGCCTCCATATACGCGACTTTGTCTCCACAGACCAGCGTATGTACGCGGATACTCTTTATTAAACTCGCGTACGACTATTTCTAGATCAGTAATCTGCAAATTTCCTGTACCAAGGTATGTCTGCATCATCATAAATTGTTCACATATGTGAAAAGCACCATAGTCATCATCATCAAGATATTCATTACATGGGAAAGTCCCTTATCTGATAATCCACAATCAACATATGTGAGAATCAACCTATCATCATATATCAATCTCATGTCTCCAACAATGCAACTTTGAGTAGCCATGCATGTATCCAACACTATGTATCTTGAGCCCACGATCACTTGTCAAGGCTTCTTTATATCATCAACATCAACAATCCTCATCCACATGATCACCAAGTACCATAGGAATCCTGCATCATAACATAATGCCAATAATGCAATATCAAAAGCATATGCCCCCCCTCAACCTGTGCCATCTGTTTACTGTTAGATCTGATCATGCATATATCAGAAATAAGCATCAAGACATCATCATCAAGTTAGAATCAAAACAATTCTAAACCTCTTACACGTTTCAAGACATTTCCACACATCCTCAGCAGACTGTAACTATTAACCGATAGAGCAAATAATGGACTAGATGATATCAGACCCCTTTTCTGAGCCTATCCCCACTGCTTTTCCTCATGCTGACGTATACACGACTTTACAGTGTCTAACTCGCGTATATATGTGAATTCCCTTCATGAAACTTGTGTATGAGATTTAGGACACTGAAGATCGACACTTTCAGCTCCCCCTGAGTCTATTATGTCTGTGCCGTGCTGAGTTTCCTGTGCTGTCCCACATTTTTCTGACTGAACTTCCTTCTTCTTCCATACCTTCAAGCATGTTAATGATTTCTTCCTATCATGAACTTTGTTCCTGCAATCTTTTGCTCTATGTCCAAATTTGTTACATGCATAGCATCTTACATGTTTTATATTCCTCCTGTAGCAATCAGCAGCTTTGTGACCATACATATTGCAAGCAAAACAATATCCATTGAAGTACCTAGAATGTGATGATCTTTGAGCATGATGGTCTCGAACCCTTCTTCTTCTGCATCTAGCTGCAACATGTCCAAGATTATGACATACATAACATTCAACATTATTCATAGGAGGAGTAAAAGATTTTCTTTGAGGAATTTCTTTCCTTGATTGCTGATGGATTTGACTTCTCATTTCCTTGTTGATCATTTTAGATTTTTCTTGAGAGTTCCTTGTTTCACCTTGTGAACTAGATTCACCTTCAGCCAATTCACAAAAACCAAGTCCAGTCTTGATAGCAGGAGACCTTTGACTACTAAGGATATCATCCAAGACTTTAGTACTATCTTGAAATTGTAATAGTTTATCCTTTTCTTCTAATTTACCTTTCAAGATCTTTACCTCAACTTGATGTTGCTCTTCCTTTTCAAGACATTGATTCTTCAAAATTTATTCTGACTTTCTTCCTTCTTCCACTTGTTGCCTTAGATTAAGTATCTCCTTTTCTTGTTCTTCATTTACATTCTACAGCATTTGACGAACTCTGGAGGCACATTCCAGCTGTGATTCCTGTTTTTCAATAGTTTTGAGTAGATCTTTATTCTT
>APFE030428673.1:0-13736 GCA_000404065.3 Pinus taeda
ATCCTTGACTCTACTCTACACCTTATGTTCTTATTAAGTGTTTCCTTTTTTGTCCTTCCTCAATTTTGCTTTGGGAAATGTTCTGATCATAAGTAGTTGATTTTTGATTCGTTCTCCAACAAACAATTTTGGTTTTTGTTTTGTTTACCTTTCCTAATTTTGCTTTTTATTAATTGAGCTTTCATAATCAAATAACCTATTTTGATGAAACTTGATATATTGAATCAACTAATATTAAAGTAGGTTGAAATGTTTTCCTATGATAGTAGCTACAACCCTTTAAAAGTTTTATTTAAATAACGTTTAAATACATATTACTTAGTAGGGTTTAAATACATATTATCTAGTAGGGTATTTACACAGTTTATTAAATATAAGGATGAAACATTTTTATTGATGATTTTTATCAACTAGGGTATTCATATAAATTAAATGACTAATAAATGTTGAAAAACATAAATCCATAATAACTATCAAAACATTTACTTCATTATCTATCTTAAGTTCCTAAAATTAAAAAATTCATAAACAAATTAAATTTAAAATTTATTATTATTATTAATTATAGAAAGAATGAATATATAAGTTAAACATATATACATTTAGGAAAGCATGGAACACTATTTTTAAATGTGAAGAATTACTCTTCCCATGAAAATCCTTAATCTATAATACCATGGTGTATAAATACCATCCACCCAAAAAAACTATAAGTCACTTCTAATGACATTTGTTTATATGACATTTGTAATTAATCAATTTAACTAAAATGAAAAAAAGACATAACTAATTTGGAGATAAATCTAAACCTTTGATTTGAGTACTATTATTACTATTCTTGAATATTCCATGGAAATTAAAATCCTATCATTTAACTAATAATTATAGATAATTAAATTAAATTTCTCCCTATTCCAAGATAGACAAGTCTATAAACTCTATTGTATGTAGTGACCTTGATTATATATGTATTTGAAATATTTATCCACTCTCGTTATGAATTGTTTATAAAGTAACTTACTTAGGTAAAGAAGCTTTAATATTGAAAAGACAAATATATTGAAATCTATATCTACTCTTGTTATGGATAATTTATAAACTCTCCTCCTAAGGAGTATGTTGAAAAGTAGTTCAATATTCATAAAATATTATTATTATTATAACAAATGACAATAATAAATTCTTATTGATTTAACCTATATAGGTATGTAATTTATGTCCATAGAAGAATACTTCATAAAAATGTTATTCTTTTAATCAAATTGTTCAAATTGATCCTTTTCTTTTATTCATTTATTATAATTATTTTATATGGTCTATCCTTAGTAGTTATTGATCTATTCTTAATTTCACTTATTAATTTTTTTTGTATAGACGAATATAATATAAAATAAAACTAAAATAAAGGTATTTTTCTAATAAATTCAATTTTCATGTGAATTATATTTTATAATAAATTTAATATAGAATAAAAATAAACTTTAATTATTTTATTAATTGAATTATATAAAAAAATCGGTATTGTTTATAAGTAATACCTTTTGAAAATCTATCAAATTTGTTTAGAACTCAACGGGGTTTAATTGAAACTAAATTGATTTGTCTTCTTCGTAAATGAACTACAATGGTGGGAATTTGAGTCTTTGATTTTTCAGCTTTTATGAATAATCAAGCTCCCCTTAGAGATAATATCTTTACTTTTAAAATCAATATATATTGCTAATACATTATTTTGATGTATTTTTCACAATTAAAAAAAAAAACAAAACAAAACAAAACATTTTCCAAACAAATCTAACAAAAACACAAGCTTATAACAGTTTAAAAATTTCTCATGAGTATGTTGTGGAGGTAAGATTTTTTATCTCTTCTCTTTTAGTGTATCAATGTCTTCATTGTCATATTGAATAAAGCAAAACATCTTTTAATCTACATGATAAGTGCTCACACCTAATCGTCGGGATTAGGTGAATAACTAAAATTAATGTAAATAAATAATAGAAAATATGAATAGTCACCAAGAGATGAAAGGAACGGTCTCTCCCTCATTTATATAATAAAGACCAACCTGAATGAATATCAATGAATTGATTTGAGGAGTTACCTCCTGGTCTGACATGGTGTCAGAGCCAACGCCATTTTTGGCTTCCCTCTGCTTTGTAACTCCCTATTCTGCCTATGTTCTGCATTTTTTACAAGGTGACATCTCTGTCAAATCCCTATGAAATCTCATTCATTGTTGAAGTGTGTTACTGCATTAAAGGAGTCGATTGGAGCTACTTGCTGGCTAGAGGTGTTGTGGAGTGAGTTGGGGTCGAAACTCTTGGCATTGTTGGTGCCTGCACGCACGAGGAAGGAAGGCTGAGACTCGGGCGACCGTGGTGTGGCTCTTGCCACAGGCAGAGGAATGGTAACCGATCATTGTTGCGTGGGATCATTGCTCCGTTGGTACACTGATCGCTCCTCATCATATTCTAGTTAATTCTCTTCCATATCTATTTCATACATTGAACTATGCTTCCATTTCCACGCTCCCCGCACCCATTTGTTTTGAAGTTGTGGTATACGATGTGGTTTTACATTATTTTGAATCTGTTGCGATATACATTGTTTTGAATCCGCATACCTCCCCATCGTTGTGCCTCAACCCACGACTCAAAATGTTGGTACCATATGTTGGTCAACCAACAATCCTCTTGATATGGATGTTTCTTATGGTTGTGAATTGAATTTGTCTACTGATTTTGAACCAACCTCCTTCAAAGAACCTACTTCTCATGATGAGTGGAATGAAGAGATGCAAAAGGAGTATGATGCCCTGATAAAGAATGGCACTTGGAAGCTGGTTGATCCTCCATTAGAAACCAAACCAATTGGCTGCAACTGGGTCTACAAGAATAAGTATAAAGTTGATGGCTCACTTAACAAGCATAAAGCCAGGCTTGTGGCAAAAAGGTTTTGTACAGGAGGAAGGGGTCAATTATGAGGAGAATTTCCCCCCCATAGCAAAATGGGCTACCATCCAGACCTCTTTGCACTAGCAGCTCAAAACGGTTGGAAACTCCATCAAATGGATGTAAAATCTGCTTTCTTGAATGGAGATCTAAAATAAAATGTTTTTATGTCCCAGCCTGAAGGATTTGTTTTGAAAGGACATGAACATAAATTATGCAAACTTGTGAAACCCTTGTATGGCCTCAAACAAGCAGCACGAGCTTGGTATGAAAAACTAACCAAGCATCTTCTGAAACTCAATTTCAAACATTATGATCTTAATGATGCAACTTTATTTGTCAAGAAATTTGGCAAAATAGTTGTATGTCTTGTGGTATATGTAGATGATCTATTGATGACAGGGAACAATGAAAGCTACATTGCATCCATAAAGAAGGAATTGAAGAATATTTTGAAATGACTCATTTGGACTATGTTCATTACTATCTTAGTATTGAAGTAACTCAACATCTGAAATTCATATTCCTTTCTCAAAAGAAGTACATTGGAGATATGTTGAACAGGTTTGGCATGACAGAATGCAATCCTCTTACTACTCCAATGGAACAAAACATAAAGCTCACATCCATTGAAGGAAAAAAATTTGAGGATGCAACAAAATATAGACAGCTTGTAGGAAGTCTCAACTACCTAACTACTACCAGACCAGACATTTCATTTGCTATTGCAATCCTCTCTAGGTTTATGCAAAAGCCTTGTGAGGGGCATTGGTCTAATGCAAAAAGAGCTCTAAGGTACTAGAGGGGAACTCAAGGCTTTGGAATCAAGTATACACAGGTGAACGACTTCAGCTTGATTGGATACTCTGATTCAAACTTCGATGGAGACAAATAAACTGGGGTGTCTACTTCAGGTTATGCTATGAGTCTTGGATCAGGAGCTGTCTCCTGGAGATCACGCAAACATCATTTACAACAGATTCGACAACACAGGCAGAATATGTAGCAGCAGCCGAGGCAACAAAAGAAATTGTGTGACTCAGGAAAATTCTTGAAGATTTGCAGGTAAAACAAGTACAATCGACTCCACTCATGATTGACAATACCTCCGCAATAAAGTTGGCCAAGAACCCAAAGTTCCATGATCGAACGAAGCACATCAATGCTAAATATCATTTGACATGGGCATACACCATCACCATGTCCGTCGAGGACAATGCCTTCGAGCTCAGCATCCCATTGATCTTTGGTCCGCACCCAGCGTTCAATGTAGATAGCCTTCGGCCATACTTTCCACCATTGTTGGAAACTTCTGACATTGAAAAAAAGCTCACACCAGCAGAGCTCAACCCAGGCTGAATGGAACATGCCGCAACTGATCAAATCATGGACACACAGATCAAGAACACTCGACAACAGAGGATACACCTATATGGAGTTGTCAAAGCAGGCCAACTCCTTCACCAAGGAAAATGGCTCACCAGGGAAGTTTCCTCATCTCATGGAGGAACTCAACACGATGGGGACCATTGCTTCCTAAGGGGGGGGTATTGATCCCGATGGACATTGGTGTCCACTCACTTATTCCTATTTTGTTTTTTATTAATTGAGTTTTCATAATAAAATAACCTATTTTTATGAACCGTGATATATTAGATCAATTAATATTAAAATATGTTGAAATGATTTCTTTTGATAGTAGGTATAACCATTTAAAAGTTTTATTTAAACAACATTTAAACACATATTTAGTAGGGCATTCACATAGTTTACTAAATATAAGGATGAAATATTTTTGTTTTGTGATTTTTATTACTCCATATTAATTAGAGTATTCATATAAATTAAAAGGGTAGTAAATTTTGATAAACACCAATCCATAATAAGTATCAAAACATTTGCTTCATTATGTATCTAAGTTCCTAAAATTAAAAAAACCATACAACAAATTAATTTTTAACTTTATTTTAAATGTGAAGAATTACACTTCACCATGGAAATCTTTAATCTGTAATTATGCTTTGGTACAATACGGTAGCATAAAAACAAACTTTAATTGTTTTATTAATTGAATTATATAAAAAAATCGATATTGTTTATAAGTAATTCTTTTTGAAAATCTATCAAATTTGTTTAGAACTCAACGGGGATTAATTGAAATTAAATTGACCTGTCTTCTTCGTAAATGAACTACAATGGTGGGAATTTGAGTCTTTGATTTTTCAGTTTTTATGAATCATAGATTTTTATCGGCAGTTGAGGTCCCCTTAGAGAGATAGAATCTTTATTTTTAAAATCAATATATATTGCTAATACATTGTTTTCATGTATTTTTCCCAATTGAAAAAAAAAAAAATCCCACAATTTTCCAAACAAATCTAACAAAAACACTAACTTATAATGGTTTAAAATTTTCTCATGAGTATGTTGTGAAGGTAAGATGTTTTATCTCTTCCCTTTTAGTGTATCATTGTCTTGATTTTCATATTGAATAAAGCAAAACATCTTTTAATCTACATGGTAAGTGTTGACACCTAATCTTCAGGATTGGGTGAATAACTGAAATTAATGTAAATAAATAATAGAAAATATGAACAATCACCACGAGATGAAATGAACAATCTCTCCCTCGTATATATAATAAAGACCAACCTGAATGAATATCAATGAATTGATTTGAGGATTTACCTCCTCGTCTGACATGGTATCAGAGCCAACGCCATTTTTGGCTTCCCTCTGCTTTGTAACTCCCTATTTTTCCTATGTTCTACATTTTTTGCAGGCTGACATCTCTGTCAAATCCTACGAAATCTCATTCATTGTTGAAGTGTGTTACTGCATTGAAGGAGTCGATTGGAGCTATTTGCTACCTGGAGGTGTTGTGGAGTGAGTTGGGGTCAAAACTCTTGGCGCTGTTGGTGCCTTCACGCACGAGGAAGGAAGGTCGAGACTCGGGCGACCGTGGTGTGGCTCTTACCACAAGCGGAGGAATGGTAACTGATCGTTGTTGCATCGGATTGTTGCTCCGTTGGTATACTGATCGCTCCTCACCATATTCCAATTAATTCTCTTCCATATCCGTTTCATACATTGAACTATGCTTCCATTTCCACGCTCACCGCACCCAGTTGTTTTGAAGTTGTGGTATACGATGTGGTTTTACATTGTTTTGAATCTATTGTGGTATACATTGTTTTGAATACGCATACCTCCCCATCGTTGTGCCTCCACCCACGGTGGTACCATACGTTGGTCAACCAACAGTCCTCCCGCTCGGTCGTATCTCAGCACGCAATACCACAACAGATTCCGTAAAGGGAGAGAGCCAAAAGCTATTGGCCAGAACTGAGACCTCCTTCTAGTGTATGATGTGCAACGGAAGAGAGGAAGTAACACTCAAAACATTCGAGATATATCTGGAGAAAAAGTAAAGTTGCATGATTCTGAGTCTGGTTCCTTGGATCGTGTTATTGAAATATATAGGACACCAGAACAGACACATGCAACAAAGAGCTTGCTTCAAGCATTTATTGCAACTGGTGGTCAAAGCCATCCCACACGCAGTGCAGGCCAGGGTTATTAGCACGGGACTAGTTTTGATGACTGGCAGCCACGATGTATGATGCGCAAGAGGTATCTGAATGGCGCAGCAGAATGGTATTCAATTCCATTTTTTTTATGTCGTATTGATCAGTGTTTGAATAGTGTATGCAGTCCTTCCGGTTTTAAATCTGCTGCATAACATTGTTTTCATAATACCTCATTTTTAATACATGCACTGGCCTCCATATCACCCCTCCTCCATATATACCTCCCCCACACGTTGAATAATCCCTCCACCACATAACCATTACCCCAGTTAATAACTATGATATATTATCCCTGATTATTTTTTTTCAAAGTTAAACAGAGTTTGCCTCCAGAAGTACAATTTTTTACAGTATATTGCCAGAAGTATTTTTTTACAGTACATAGATTTTACAATGCATTCAATCATATCTATTGTCGGAATAGTTCTCACTGGCAAGGAGAACTATCCTGAGCAGTCTCGGATGATAAAACACACCCTCATTTTCAATAAGTTATGGAAAGGAGTGTGTGTTGGAGACAAAGAAAAAGAGCTGGAATAGCCTACCTCAGACAAAGAGTTCATCATTTGGGAAAATAAGAACAGTAAAGCCTATGCATTAATTGCAGCATCTATAAGTGAAGAGGTGAGTCGCCATATTCTGCCATCTTCAACTGCTTTCGAAGCCTTACAAAAGCTGAAAGAACTCTATGACTCACATTCTACACTTGAAGTTGTTCAACTCATGATTAAAATCTTCACTCTTGAATTACAAAATAATGATCCTCTTGCTCTTGCATTCGAAGTAAAATCTATAATGCATGATATCAAAGCCGCTAAGGTTGAATTAGATATTCCTCTAATCGCTTTTCTCAAGGCACTTTATCCTACTTACTCCAATTATCTTGAGTCATTGCAAGCAAATGGAAATCTCAAAGATATTATTACCTTTGACTCTCTTGTGAAAAAAATTGTTGAAAGAGAGAAAGCTTTTGGAAAGAAGACAGTCGCTGAATCTTCTGAAGAGGTTGTGTGCCTTGCTCATAAAGAAAATAATCTTGCCCAAGATTCTTCCAGAGGAAGAGGTGGTCGAAGAGGAAGAGGAAGATATTTCAGAGGTAGGGGGGCGGACACACTCAAGGAGAAAAGTCAAATTTGCACTGCATACGTTGCAAAAGAAATGGATCACGTGATGCCTTCACATGCAAGGTACCTTGGGTCAAAATTAAGCAGCAAAGAAACCAACCCAAAGGTAAAACTAATGACACAGACAAAGGTAAAGCACCTGAATCCACTCATTATGTTGTGGCAGAATGTAATATTGGAGTAAATAAAGACTTATTTAATGCTTCACTTGCTTCTTGGAAAAATGATTGGTTGCTTGATTCAGGAGCAACTTGCTTGATTGTTTGGATATATTCACAAATGCAAAATCATTTCAAGAATTTAATAATCAGATTCCATATCTTGAAGGGGGGATTCCTATACTAGATCAACCTGCGGAATATTCTTCTGAAGCACTCTCTCCCCCCCATGAAACTCCAACAATCAACGAAGCATCCTCGACCATCTTAGAAAGTTCAATCCCAACTCAATCAACGAAGCATCCTCGACCATCTTAGAAAGTTCCTCCAAAGTGGTTGACAAAGACACTTGAAATTTTTCATCCTGATGAGGTTTGAAAGACAGGAACTAGAAATTCAACCCGGAGAAATGGAGGTAATGTAGATGACTGTGATTCACTTGTTGATATGGAGGTTTCTTATGATTGTGAATTGAATTTGTCTACAGATTTTGAACCAACTTCCTTCAATGAAGATACTTCTCATGATGAATGGAATGAAGAGATGCAAAAGGAATATGATGCCCTGATAAAGAATGGCACTTGGAAGCTGGTTGATCCTCCATTAGGAATGAAACCAATTGGCTGCAAGTGGGTCTACAAGAATAAGTATACAACTGATGGCTCACTTAACAAGCATAAAGCCAGGATTGTGGCAAAAGGTTTTGCACAAAAGGAAGGGGTCGATTATGAGGAGACATTTTCCCCCATAGCAAAATGGGCTACCATCTGGACCTCTTTGGCCTAGCAGCTCAGAACGGTTGGAAAGTCCATCAAATGGATGTAAAAACTTATTTCTTGAATGGAGATCTAAAAGAAAATGTTTTTATGTCCCAGCCTGAAGGATTGTTTTGAAAGAACATGAACATAAATTATGAAAACTTGTTAAACCCTTATGTCCCAGCCTGAAGGATTGTTTTGAAAGAACATGAACATAAATTATGCAAACTTGTTAAACCCTTGTATGGCCTCAAACAAACAGTGCGAGCTTGGTATGAAAAAATAACTAAGCATCTTTTGAAGAATATTTTGAAATGACTGATTTGGGCTATGTTCATTACTATCTTGGTATTGAAGTAACTCAACATCCAAAATCCTATTCCTTTCTCAAAATAAGTACATTGGAGATCTATTGAACAGGTTTGGCATGAAAGAATGCAATCCTCTTACTACTCTAATGGAACAAAACATAAAGCTCACATCCATTGAAGGGAAAAAGCTGAGGATGCAACAAAATATAGACAGCTTGTAGGAAGTCTCAACTACCTAACTACTACCAGAACAAACATTTCATTTGTTGTTGGAATCCTCTCCAGGTTTATGCAAAAGCCTTGTGAGGGACATTGGTCTGTTGCAAAAAGAGTTCTAAGGTACTTGAAGGGAACTCAAGACTTTGGAATCAAGTATACACAGGTGGGCAACTTTAGCTTGATTGGATACTCTGATTCACACTTCGATGGAGACAAAGAAACTGGGGTATCTACTTCAGGTTATGCTATCAGTCTTGGATCAGGAGCTGTCTCCTGGAGTTCACGCAAACAATTAGTTCCAACAGATTCAACAACACAAGCAGAATATGTGGCAGCAGCCGAGGCAACAAAAGAAATTGTATGGCTCAAGAAAATTCTTGAAGATTTGCAGGTAAAACAAGTACAATCGACTCCACTCATGATTGACAATACCTCCGCAATAAAGTTGGCCAAGAAACCAAAGTTCCATGATCGAACGAAGCACATCAATGCTAAATATAATTTGACATGGGCATACACCATCACCATGTCCGTCGGGGATAATGCCTTCGAGCTCAGCATCCCACCGTTCCTTGGTCTGCACCCAATGCTCAATGTAGATAACCTTCGGCCATACTTTCCACCATCGTTGGACACTCCTGACATTGAAAAATAGCTCACACCAATAGAGCTCAACCCAGGCTGAATGGAACATGCTGCAATTGATCAGATCATGGACACACAGATCAAGAACACTCGACAATAGAGGATACAGCTATATGGAGTTGTCAAAATAGGCCAACTCCTTCACCAAGGCAAATGGCTCGCGAGGGAAGTCTCCTCATCTCATGGAAGAACTCAACGCAATGGGGACCATTGCATCCTAAGGGGGGGGTATTGATCCCGATGGAAATTGGTGTCCACCCGCTTATTCCTATTTTTTTTTTATTAATTGAGTTTTCATAATAAAATAACCTATTTTTATGAATCGTGATATATTAGATCAATTAATATTAAAATATGTTGAAATGATATTGGTTGATAATAGGTATAACAATTTAAAAGTTTTATTTAAACACATATTATTTAGTAGGGAATTCACATAGTTTACTAAATATAGGGAATTCCATATTAATTAGAGTATTCATATAAATTAAAAGGGTAGTAAATTTTGATAAACCCCAATCCATAATAAGTATCAAAACATTTACTTCATTATGTATCTAAGTTCCTAAAATTAAAAAAATCATACAACAAAATAATTTTTAACTTTATTTTAAATGTGAAGAATCACACTTCACCATGGAAATCTTTAATATGTAATTATGCTTTGGTACAATACCGTAGCATATCAATAGCATAAACCCCAAAAATGACAAGGGGTTTGTTTATAAGACATTTTTATTTAATCAATTTAATTAAAATGGTAAAAAAACATAACTATTTCGGAGATAAATCTAAACCTTTGGTTTGTGAAGACCTTATTCGAAATAGACAAACCTATGCACTTAACTGTGTAGCGGATTTGATACTGTAAAGAGATATATGTTGAATAAATATTGAAATATTCATCCACTCTTGTTAAATTTCTTACTTATCAAATTTGTCTAGAATAGGGCACGGATTTATTGAAATTAAGTCCATGTTCTCTTCGTAAAGGAGTTATAATTGTGGGGATCTAAATCTTGGATCTTTCAATTTTTCATTAGAAAAGATCATTTCCCAAACAAATCTAACTTGTGAACAAAACATACAAAAACACCAACTTATAATGGTTTAGAAATTTCTCATAAGTATGTTGTGGATGTAAGATTTTTGATCTATTCTCTTTTAGTGTACGAATGCCTTCATTGTTACATTAAGTGAAGAAAAACATCTTTTAATCTACTTGGTATGATGAAGTTAATGTGTTTACAACTTGAAAGTAATGCACTTCATAATGTTGACTATTTATTTTAATTAAACTTATTGATATTTATTTATGTTTATATTTATATTATTTATTTTTCATTTACATAATTTATTTATTATTTAAATAATTTTAAAAATTACATTTTATATTTTAAATTATAGTTTTTTTAATTAATAATAATATATACGATTTATATTTGTCACTCCTTTTGGTGTACCGCAATTAATTAAGCAATTAATATGACTGCATTATATAAATCATTGGCTCCTTGGTGTTCCCAATTAATTAATAGTTAATATGACTACACTTCATCTAGTAAAAACATGTCAAACCTTAAATTAAAAAAGGTTTAAAAATATAAATTAAAATGTGTTATTATCCTCACAATTAGGTTAAAAATAGTGCCTCTTCTCATCTAAACAATTCACCCATTCTTGTACCTAATTAATGAGCAATTACAATAACTACATCTTCCAAGAAACATCTAGTCATATAAATCATTCACCCGTTCTTGTACCTAATTAGTGAACAATTAAAATAAGTACGCCTTCCAAGAAACATCAAGTTGTAAAAGAGTTTCAAAGCTTAAATTAAAAACATTTGAAAATCTTGTTTTAAGAGTGATACACCAAACAATACAATATATACCTAAAGTCCTCAACATTGTGCCTTTTTTATAAGGGGAATAGATATTCAATGGCCCTATCACTATACCCTTGAACTTTTTTTCAGAAAAATATTGCATCATATTG
This sequence comes from Pinus taeda, assembly GCA_000404065.3. NCBI lineage: Eukaryota > Viridiplantae > Streptophyta > Pinopsida > Pinales > Pinaceae > Pinus > Pinus taeda. The sequence goes on from APFE030428673.1 coordinate 11,758, forward strand.
CATATAACAATTGGTATCACAAATAATCCAAGTAGTAGAAAATTTCCAAAAAAATGCACCCATACATGAGACAAAAACTTGAATAGTCCTTATCTAGGTAAACAAACAACAAGCTCTTAGCACCCAACACCACCTACTCCCATACTAAGAAATCTCAAATTTATAGTCCCCAAAGATTACTAAACTCAAAACCTGTCACTTGTTTTAAGCCCAGATAAAGAATTGACCGACAATAAAAATAAAAACGATAATTTGAATATCTAGCGCAAAAACTTTCTAACAAAACCTCAAAGAAGATCAGCAACATTAGAAGGAAGCTCCTCAACAACCACATTGTAGAACCTCTGAACGTCTTGTAGCATTCTCTCATCGTCTCTGGTAACAAAGTTAATTGCCACACCCTTCCTTCCAAACCTGCCACTGCGACCAATTCGATGGAGATAGTTTTCTGGCTGGGTAGGAAGGTCATAGTTGATGACTAGTGATACTTGTTGCACATCAATACCACGTGCCAGCAGATCAGTTGTAATCAGTACACGTGAGGATCCAGATCGAAATTCCCTCATAATGATATCCCTGGTGTTCTGGTCCATGTCCCCATGAGTAGCAGAGACAGTGTGGTCACGAGCTGTCATCTTGTCCGTCAACCAATCAACCTTCCGCCTGGTGTTAACAAAAATAACACTTTGTGTGATTGCCAGGGTCTCATACAGATCACACAGTGTATCAAGTTTCCAATCCTCTTTTTCAACATTGACATAGAACTGCTTGATACCCTCGAGTGTCAACTCATCCCTCTTCACTAGAATCCTCACAGGCTTACTCATGAATTTCCTGGTGATCTCAAGTGCTTCAGGAGGCATTGTAGCAGAGAAAACACCCACCTGAATCTTTGAAGGGAGTAGCTGAAAAATATTATAGATCTGGTCTTTGAAACCCCTGGAAAGCATTTCATCGGCTTCATCCAGCACAAACATCTTGATGCAATCGGGGCGAAGAGAGTGCCTGCGTAACATGTCAAACACACGGCCTGGGGTCCCAACAACAACATGAACTCCACTCATGAGTATACGCTGATCATCACGAACACTGGTTCCACCTACGCAGGCATGAACTTTAACCTGCAAGTAATCCCCGAGAGCGCGCATGACCTTTTCGATTTGTTGTGCAAGCTCTCGGGTGGGGGCGAGAACCAAAGCCTGGCATTGCAGCAAGCCATAGTCGAGTTGTTGGAGAATTCCGGAACAGAAAGTCGCTGTCTTGCCCGTTCCAGACTGGGCCTGCTGTATCACATCAAGACCCCTGCAGAACGGCACTATTCCCCTCTGCTGAATCGCGGATGGCTTCTCAAACCCATAGGCGTAGATGCCTCTAAGAAGATTCTCGTGTAAGCCCATTTCATCGAAGCTTTCGTGAACGTCATCGTAGCTTGCGAAGAGCTCGTCGCCTTCTGTTGAAAGTATTTCCTTCATCTTGGCGTCATACTGACGACCGTCGAACATAGTTGCATCTGCTACCGTTCCGGCCATGATTATTAGGGTTTAATCCAAGCCGAAAAAATGGTTCGCGAGGCCAATTCGCAGAGCAGAGCAGACAGCACCAGCAACGGCACAAAGAGTATACTCTTCAACCCTATTACACTCGGTCACAAACCTGTTAAATAGGTAGACCAAATTTCAAACAAGAACACGAACAGCTTCAAAACCCACCCTAATTATTTCAACAAATTAACAAAAACAAAAAAATAAAAGAAACTACCTCCACGAAGAAAGTCGAACAGAAATCCCAGTGCCTTCTGGTTATATTCCAAAATACTTGATCCAACGAAAACCCTTTTCATATGAATCCACAACCTGCATAACGAAATGGACTAGAACGATATTTTTTATTTATACAGATAAGAACCAAAGAGTCGTTAGCTTGAGTGAGAGGTCGGCAACTTTTCGTTAGAGAAACCCCTCGGTGGAATCGTTGTTTCA
>APFE030428681.1:0-19843 GCA_000404065.3 Pinus taeda
TTTGTTATGGTTATATTTTCATCAGTTGAAGGCAACATATTTTCTTTACCATTTTATTTTGTAGTTCCTGTATATCCATTGTGTTGTCATCAACATTTTTCCCGTTTTATTTAACATGTGCATGCAAGGATTTTCCATGCTTAGTCCTCTAATGGCGCTGAGTTACCTAATTGAGAATATTTCTATAATCTAAAGGTGTTGACACCCATGGCAGAATATGTTTCATACCATTAAATTTAATGAAGGTAGTGGTTTACGTTTTAAATTTGTCTAAATACATGTTGCTGGTCAAGATCTGTTGATGGTTATATGGAAGATTTCATATTAGGTATGCCATACTACTGCACTCAAGGACATGAGTTGACTCCATATCCAATGTGATGGAAAATTCAGATGATGAAGATTACTTCCTTGTAAGGGTGGAAATGCAAGAATCACCTAAGAAGGACCTTCAGTTTTATACCAATGTATCTATTGCAAAGATGGATACACATCATGCCAAGGGAATTACTTCTAGAAAGAAGGCAGAAATGACTAATAATTTATTAGTTGGCGAACATGTTCATAAAAGGACAAGGATACCTAAGAAACACATACTGGATGGTGAACATGATGAGGATGATGATGGTGAGGAAGCATTAGTAAAATATCAAGGACCACCAAGAAGCATGGTCCAGTTGGTGAGTGTGAGTAAGATGAGAACGGAAATGAAACATCTCAGTGACGTAGTTTAAGGATGCCTAAGAAGCAGATGGTGGATGTTGAATATGATGAAGATGATGAGGAAGATGAAATGCAGCACTTCATAAAAGAAGATTGAAAAGGTCAAAATATGAAAGGGATTTAGAAGATTTATATCAAGAATATGATGAAGAAGAAGCTGCATCAGCCAATGAAGATGCAGAAATTGTGGATGTTGAACTTGAAGGAAAGAAGAAGAGAAGTAAACGAAAACAAGAAATTGGAAATTTAACTTTTGATGATAAGAAGGAAGTTCCCCTTATTGCAAGCCAACAGTCATGCAAAGATGTTGATTCAGAAGTAAGAGAAAATCTGATTGAAATTCCAGAAGGACTCCCTCAAACCAGTCAAAGAAGTATGTATTTTTCCGTGCAACTAATCTTAGCATGTTTATTGGCATATTTATATTTTGTGTTGCAAAAACTTGTATTAAAGAAAATCAAATTTTAGTGGGTTTTTAATTGTTTCAGTATTTTCTTAACATCGTAAGAAAAAGATAATAAGCCATTAAACAAACAATTTATAGTTAGTTCCCAATTTCTAAAATGTTCACTTGAATTTGTTTAGTTCGTTACCAAAAAAATTGTTGAGAAAGTTTTGGTTATTAGTTTTATTTTTAGATCTGTTGTATTTTCTTGTGTTGAGATGATTGCACATTGTTTTCTAACTTTATATAACGTAATTTTGATCTCTTTCACCCTTTTTGTGTAAATTGCCAGTCTTCACATTCTTCTTTTCCTCTGTGAAATTTTATTCTTCTTGTTAGGCTGCTTCACGTCTCTTGTAAACTCTCCTAAATTGATGGATTTTTTCTTCTCGTGGCTAGGAAACTAGTATATTTTCGTGTGATATTTTCATTACTTTGTATTTCAAACATATCTCTGTTATCTGATAGAGCAAATAGACAGACATTTGCTACTCATTATTTTTACTAACAAGGGAAGTTCTTTTGCCAAAGAAATGCACATCATGGGGAAACCCACTGGGCACTTTCCCTCTTCAAGAATGGTACCCAGTGTACACTAGTTGGTTGTAGTTTTGGTAACCTGACTAGGTAGGAACATAAATAGATGTCCACAATATTGACAAATACAGCGTGGCGGGTCTTGACTCCGCAATCTCACATTTGTAATTTGTAGCATTGAATGGCTTGACCTAGAAAATTTGTAAATGTCTAATAGATGTTATTTGATGTATTTCTGATGCTGCATGATTTTTTCACTTTTAGGTCCACTATTTTGTGATCTATTCTAATATATGTTAAAAGTTTCTAGATGAAATTGGTATATGTATGATTACACATATACGCCCTATTTTTTCAATTACTCTGATTAATGCTAAGGTGTGATTTTTTTCTCTGGTAAGGGGTATTATAATGTACATTTTATCATTGAAAGTGAGCGAGATGAAAGTCTGGTGCAAATTTGTTTTATTGTTATCTCATTATTAATAATGAGGATGTGCAACCACGTGGGTTCAAAATCATTTTTAAAGGCATCTCTTGCTTTTCTCCTAACATGTACTTGCTTACAGTACAGAACAAAAAGAAAAGTTATGAGAGGTGGAACAACAATTGAAGAAAGCAAAGGCAGCTCAGGGACACAAGATGCAAGTAGAGAAGGTTGCAAGTGAGATTCAAATATGCATGGCTTGGTGGGTTTACAATCATGGGATTTTCTAGTGGGCATATTTCTCACAGAAAATTTATATAAAAAAAATCATGTAACTAAGTGCAAGTAGAGCACGCTGCCAATGAGATTCAAGTATGCATCGCTATGTGTGGGTGGGTCGGGTTACAATCGTGGGAGTTTCTAGTGGGCGTATTTCTCATAGAAAAATTATGTAAAAGGTTTAATGTAAATAAGTGCTTATGTGGTTTTATATTATACGCTGAGGCCATCAAGAAGATTTTAGGTCAGGACCCATTAAGGAAGAAGCAGGAAGATAAGCTACGGAAGCAAAGATATGAGAAGGAACAGGTGATTTTATGTCATGTGGCTTTGTGTAGGATAGTTGTTTCTTTCTCTTGAATTGTTAAGTTCTATTATTAACACATGTTTATGAATAGGAGAAGGCTACTAGTGCTATGATGCTTGCGTGAAACAGTGTGAGATGGGTAATGGGGCCTTCTGGCACAGTTGTTTCATTTTATGAAAATACATGGCTTCTGGGTATATTTAATTTTGGCCCATGCAGGTTTGATTTGAATTTTTAATTCCTTTGTATCACAAGTATTTCTAGTCTCCCATCAATCTTGAATTATTATTATTAGTAATTGGCATAAATCAATTCTCTTTTCATATTCTCCGAAGTAGCATCACATGGCTTTCATTTTGTTTTAAGTTACTTCCATACTGGCTAATTTTTGTTCTGCTTCATGTACATTTTTCCTTCAGATAATCATACATTGCATCTCTATCATTTTCCAACCTCGTAATTTGAAATTTCTGACCTAGGTTGTGCTTGTACTCGTACTTTTGTAGTCAACTCACTTGATAAAGTGACAACCTTGCATTGTAAAGATTGTGAGCTTTTAGTTGACCTTGCAGCGCACTACTCACATGCTTCAAACTTGAATTTTCTTCTTCTAATAAGGATTTCAAGGTGGAAATTTCTCGCTCTAAGCTAGTAAGGGTCCGATGGCTTCTTCATATGCAATATTTAATTTTTATTTCAACTAGTTTGGCTTCCTCTTGCTTGGAAAAAAAATTGCTTGCCTAGCAGATACCAAATCTTTATGTTTCATTTCTTTAAGTTCTTGATGCAGTTTGACTATATTATCCTTTTTATCCTCTCTCTCGACAATAGTTGATGCAAGTCTCTCGATGGATGACTCTTTCAGACGTTGTCCCTTTTGAGCACATTCAAGATCCTATTGAAACTCTTTTATTTGGGCCTCTACCTATAAGAGTGAATTTATCATTTGCCTAGTCTTGGAAGAAAGCTCCGCAGACTCCTTTTCTCTTCCTTTAAGAAAAAATATTAGGCTCTCAAGCTCCTTTACGTTTTCCTGTTCTTAAAATTCTTCCTCCATTTTATTCTGTCTCTTAAGTTGCTTCTACATGTTCTCTTGCTCCATGAGTTATAGACTGATATTCTATGTCCATGACAATAGCTAGAAGTGCAATCCTAAGATATGTTTGTGCAACAGCTTCTAAAACTTCACCTTGTCTAATCATGAACTTATCTATCATGCAGTCAAGGTGTTGATAGCAAAGAGACCGAATTCATCACTTATTCCTTGAATTAGTTGCATAATATTCTTTCTCAGCATATCTTCTTCTAAGGAATATTTCAACTCTTGGCCTTCATATGTTTTCTTTTCATGATATTTTAGACTAGGCTCTTGATCCTTTGCGAACTCTGGATCCCATGTGGACTCACCAACATAAGTTTCCCCATCTCCAGCTAATGAAAATGAGTTGTAACTGTTATCAGTAAACCATAGTTCATATGTTGCTTCCGACTCATCCAGATCTAGTTCTGTCCAGCCCTTATCTAAGCCAGCTACATTCATATTATCCATCACGAAGAAAAGAAATCAAATTGCTATAAATACAAAACCTGATTGCACCAATGTAAAGTGCATGAAAATATGCACTTCCAATAAATGATACTACAAAAAGTGCTTGTATGGCTAAAGACTTGCATTTCAAAAGGTCCATAAATGAGGATTAGAAGGGGTTACCTTAGAAAAATCAGTAGTAGGATGCACCACACAATGGAATTTCCAAAAACTAACTGTGCCACTGCATAGAGAATGAAAAAACACCCTCTGCAAAAAATTATACTTGAAGTGGACTTTGCATGCTTGAAATCACTGTAAAAATTTGAAATTTCAATGAAAGGGGCTCTTCAAAATGTTGATGTGGTAGATCATATATGACATAGTAGCACATGGCAATGACTCATGGTAGAGTGATGTGTCTTTGTCAAATCACATGCTTGCAAAAGTGGCACTGCTCTCGTGATGGTATGTGGTAGATGACATGGCAGGTGTATTGTAATTGTTGCCATAAAAGGCAATCTTTGTACCATGTGGCAAGTAATGCTATTAGGATGTTGATGTGTTACTTTGCATCCTATTCAACATGCCCTTTTCGTCTTCTAGTTTTTTGTAGGGAAAAGTTTAGCTGGTCCCACTTTGCAAGGTCTTTGACATTCCTATTAGCTTGGCAATACAATGTTTCCACTTGGCAAGCTGCTTGATGTGCCTATTAGCTTTAGCCACAGGTTGTCTCCATGTGGTACGGGTGTATGGTCAAAGTGTTTGGTTTGGAAAACAAGCAGTGATCTTTACTTTGTAGGTAATATTAATGCTTGAATGGGTGTGATCTCTAAGAATTACCAGCTATGGGCAGTGTGATTGAAGTAACAGTTGACAAAACCACTTGAAATGGGGGGTGATTACTAAGGAAATTGTTGTCTATAGGGAGGGAATTGGTACCAAGGAGGATGTTTCCATTGGCATGGATGGCTGAAAAGGATGTTGGGGGTGGGGTATTTTGATAGAAAACAATACCCACAAGGAGAAATGTTGCATGACTACTACAAAGAGAACCATGTTGTGGGAGGAGCCTCGAACCAAGAAAAAAATATTGCTAGAAAATGGTGAGGAAATAAAGTCAAGGATTGTTAGGAAGTTAGTGAGGGCCTTGGGGTTTGTGAATAGCAGAGATCTGAGAGACCTAAAACAACAGTGCTTTGCCAAACAATATTAGGGAACACCAAAATAAGGAATTGAGAAAACAAAAATAACTATGCAATTACAAGAATAATACCAAAATAAATCTTTATAAAATCAAAATTTTATTACCAATACCACATTTTAAATGGATGGCCATGAGGGAAATATTTATATTTTTGGAAAACAAACACTTTTTTATGAATTGAAAGACATATCTGACTTAAAGGACAACTTTGGATGCAATGGAATAATCAAAATTCCACAATGCACTAATTTTGCAGAAAATGGGGAGTAGGATTGGATCTTTAAGAGAAATTAATAGGAGCTCAAGAGGTTTGATTCTAGAATGGAAATAATGGTTATAAACTCACCTAGTACTCAACAACTACCAAGTCTTATCATAAAAATAGAGAACAACACTTCACAAGGAGAAGAAAGAACATTATAGTTATTGTAAGCTACCTCGATCTTTGAACAGAAAGTAGTTAACCTCACAAGAAGTTTGATGTCATGATGAAATCAATATTTGGGTAATCATAGGAACTAGCACCACAAAAGAAATAGGTCTTTGGTCATCACAAGAAGTTTTACATGGTATAACCCTCTCAGAGGGAAATATCCACAAAGCAATTAAGCCATTCATATATAAATATACAAACCTATAAGCCATTCTTAACCTATAATTGTCATTTTTCATCTATAAATCAACAAGCTTCTGTATTAATTAGGTACCTAGTTTGGTTTACCTGAAGAATGCCTAGTGTTAATTAGCCACAAGGGTTTTTGTAATTTCCATGTTCATGTAAGAATTGAATTGTTTGTAATATTTTTGCATGATAACTTGGTTTGATATGCAAGTAAGATTTATTTCAAGTGGCACCATGAATGAAGAAGCGGGAAGATAAGCTACGGAAGCAAAGATATGAGATGGAACAGGTGATTTAATGTCATGTGGCTTTGCGTAGGATAGTTGTTTCTTTCTCCTGAATCGTTAAGTTCTATTATTAACACGTGCTTATGAATAGGAAAAGGCTGCTAGTGCTATGATGCTTGTGTGAAACAGTGTGAGATGGGTGATGGGGCCTTCTGGCACAATTGTTTCATTTTAAGAAAATACAGGGCTTCTGAGTATATTTAATTCTGGCCCATGCAGGTTTGATTTTAATTTTTAATTCCTTTGTATGTGTGCCTAACCTAGCCTTCTCTAACCTAACTTGGCTTAGAGTACCCTAGCCTACATTATTCTAGCCTATTGATTCCTTCCTTGGCCTAGCCTAGCCTACTCTATCCTCACCTAGCCTAGTCTACTATATCCCACTCTTATCTAGATTAGCGTATTCTAGCCTGGCCTAGCCTACTCTAGCATAATCTACTCTACCCTAGCCTACTCTACCCTAGCCTACTCTATTGTATCCTACTCTAGGATAGCTTAGCCTACTCTATTGAATCATACTCTAGCCAAGCCTAGCCTACTCTTGCCTACCCTGTCATAGCCTATCCTAGTCTAGTTTACTCTAGCCAAACGTAGCCTACCTTAGCCTAGCGTAGTCTTCTCTAAGATATGTAGGCCTACTATAACTTAACCTAGCTCAGTCTAGCATTCTATAGCCTAACCTAGTCTAGACTACCCTAGCCCAGTCTTGCCTAGCCTAGCTTACTCTAGTCTAACTAAACTTAGTGTGGCCTAGCCTAGCCTACTCCAGCCTAGGCTCACCTACTCTAGCCTAGCCTACCCTAATCTAGCCTAGCCTAGTCTTCTCAAGACTAGCCTAGCCTACTCTTCCCTATTCTTGTGGTGGCTACTCTTCCCTACCCTAGCCTACTCTAGTCTATTCTAGCCTAGGTTACTCTAGCCTACTCTTGCCTAGCCTAGCCTAGCTTAACCCAGTCTCGCCAACCCTAGCTTAGCATACTCTATCCTAGTATAGCCTTGCCTAGTCCACTCTAACTTATATTAGCCTAGTCTAGCCTAGCCTACTCTACCTCTCATGGCTTAACATGGCCTAGCCTAGCATTCTCTAGCCTGACTTAGTGTAGCCTAGTGTGGCCTGCTCTAACCTAGCATAGGTTAGCTTAGACTAACCTACTTTAGCCTACCTTAGCTTAACATAGCCTAACCTAGTGTAGTCTACTTTAGCCTAGCCTAGCCTACCCTTAACTAGTCTAGCCTACTCTAGCCTAGACTACTCTACTCGAGCCTACACTAGTCTAGCCTAGCCTAACCTACTCTACTCTAGCCTAATGTAGCCTAGACTACTCACCTAGCCTACTCTAGCCTAGCTTATTCTAGACTAGGCTCTCCTAACCTAGCATAGCCTTCTATGGCCTAGTCTAGCCTACTCTATCCTGACATGGCCTACCTTTCTCTAGCGTAAACTATTGTATCCCAACTTACCCTAGTGTTTCGTAGTCTATCCTACTCTAACCTAACTAAGCCTAGCATACTATAACCTAACCTACTCTAGCTTTCTCATGCCTAACCTAGCATACTCTAGCCTAGCTTAGCCTAGCCTACTCTATCCTACCTTAGCGTAGCCTAGTCTAGTCTAGCGTGGCCTAGCCTATTCTATCCTTGTTTAAATTACTCTACTCTTTCCTTGTGTAGCCTAGTCCATTATTATATCCTAGCCCACTCTAGCTTAGCCTATCCTACTTTAAAACCCCCCTTTATGTAGTATTGGTAACTTAGCCATGCTCATGGCGGGGTATGTTAACATATATATTTTTAATATAGATATGCTATATATTATGATTTGTATTTTTTCAATGTTGCATGTTCTTGGATATGGAGATCTGTGCATCACATATTCCATATATATATATATATATATATATCCACACACACACACACACAAAAAGGATATTGGTATGCATTACACCCGTATTTGAGTTGGCATACATATAAATACGAAACTCATGCAAATGGTGGATGTGCCCTTGGGATATTTTATATTTCAATAGTAATTATAGTGACTGACATTATGAACGATTGGGGTTCAATCAATTTTTCGGATGGTGGAGGTTACAATAATGACCCTACCCCAACCCCACCGAGACAATCTCATTTTGCATGAAGCTTCTCGAAATATCTCTCTACGATTTTCTTTACTATCTTGCAAACCCTATTATTCTTGTTGTGTTAAATTTAGAACAAGTTTTAGATTTTGGCCATGGGATAATAGTCTTAGGAGTTGATGATGCGTCCTACTGTATCTTTGGTGCATTTTAAGCTATCAAATTTTGGAACAAATTCAGTTAAATTGCTTTGTTTTCTATCCCACACATTCTACATTTCTCTTAAATTTTTTCCTCTATTCATTTTCACTTTACTAGGGTATTTCCCCTCTAATGTTGATGCCAACAGTTTATTTTTAAGGTGATTTGAGGACTGTGATGGAGGATTTCACTCAAAATAAAGGGTATAAAATATATAGCACTCATTGATCGATATGTAACATAACCATGCTCATGGCGGAGTATGCTAACATATCAATATCAATATCCATATCAATACAACACTCATGCACATGGTAGATGTGTCATTGGGATCTTTAATATTCCAATAGTAATTATAGTCGCTGAAATTATGAATGATTAGGGTCCAATCATTTTTTTGGATGGAGGGGATTTAGGTAACAACCATTCCCCAAATCCACCAACACAATATCATTTTTCATGAAGCTTCTCGAGAGATCACTCTATGCTTTTTTTTACTATCTTGCAAACTCTATTGTCCTTGTTCTTGCAAATTTTGAACAAATTTTATATTGTGACCATGGCATAATAGTCTTAAGAGTTTATGGTATGGCCTATTGTATCTTTGGTTCATTATAATTTATCAAATTTTGGAACAAATTTAGTTAAATTGCTTCCTTTTTCAGTCCCACACATTCTATGTTTCTCTTGAAATTTTTCATCTCTTCTCATTTTGACTTTACTGGGATATTTCCCCTCTAATGTTTATGCCAATAGTTTAATTGTAAGGATATTTGAAGACCGTGATGGAGGATTTCACTAAAAAAAAGAGTAACAAAGATTATAAAATATATAACACTCATTAATCGATATGTAACATAGCCATGCTTATGGTGGGGTATGTTAACATATATATGTTTAATATAGATATGTTATACACTATGCTTTGTAGTTTTTCAATGTTGCATTTTCTTCCACGTGCATCACATATTCTATATATATAGAGAGAGAAAGATATATATGTGCACACACACAAGAATGATATTGGCATGCATTACACCTGGACCCAAGTTGGCATCCATGTCAATACGAAACTCATGCAAATAGTAGATGTGCCATTGAGATCTTTTACATTTCAGTAGTAATTATAATGATTGACATTATGAGAAATTGAGGTTCAATAAAAATTTTGGATGGTGTTGATTAGGGTAATGACCCTTCCCCAACCCCACCGACATAATTGGTAGATCGCTCTATCAATTTCTTTACTATGTTGCGAACACTATTATTCCTCTTCTTGTAAATTTTGAACACATTTTATATTCTAACCATGGAATAATAGTATTAGGAGTTTATGGTGTGGCCTACTATATTTTGAATGCATTTTAAGTTATCGAATTTTGGAACAAATTTTGTTAAATTTCTTCGTTTTTCTATCCCGCACATTCTTCGTTTCTCTTAAAAAATTTCTTGTCTTTTAATTTTCACATTACTGGGATATTCCCCTCTAATGTTTATGCCAATAGTTTAATTGTAAGGTGATTCGAGGTCTGTGACGAAGGATTTCATTCAAAGCATAGTGGCTTGTTACTTTTCTTGAGGTTTCTCTCACAAATTAATGCCCGTGGTTTTTATAAATTGTTATTTTCCAAAGTATTTCCTCTTTACTCAACCCTATGCTCTAGTCATAACTTGTTTTTTATTATATCAAGGTTTTTACTTCACAATATTGGCAAGATACTAACTGTGAGTTCGTTTTTTTCTGTGTTTTCTATTTATTATGTATTCTCACAAAATTTGTGGTGAGTGTGGCAACCAGTACTACCAACGACACCTTCTCTTTCTTTTCCCTAGGTAGAATGAAAAACTCTACACATAAGAATGAAACCCTCTATTCTTTTTTGTCTTATATAATAAACCCTCAATCATGAATTTCTTTATTAATTCCCATTACACAAACGAACACACACATATATTTGAATAGCTATTCATGGGAGGATTTCATGTTGTCTGTCTATAAGAGACATGGAGCTAGTCTCACTCTTACCACTAGTTTTGTATCAATATCAAATTATCATAACATTTTTGTATGAAATAGGAATGTGGTGCTTCATTTCCCTAAATGACTATTGTCAATTATTAACTGTTGGTTGAGTATATTGAGTTACTATTGGTAGTTGGCATACCCTAGTCATAACTTGCTTTTCTTTTAATAACAATAACTTGGTTCTTTTCACAATCAAGAGCCTTTTTCTCAAAATGTATATCTGTGAGGATTGTATTATCATTATAGATATGCATATTTTGATAATATCAGTGTTATCATTCTTTCAAAGTACTCTAGAGGGGTGAGGGTTATGAACCCCTAAATTTCACTTTGTCAATGTTAAAGCTAAAGTGTAATTATCAATGTATTTTTTATTTCCACCTTTATGACTATGAGTGTTCTTTTTGTGCACATATTGGGAATTTCCATTTTTATTGAAGCAATTATATATCATATTTTAATAAATATCCGGTCCCTATCGAGCCTTTAGTTTTAATTAAATCTTTTGTTTATACATTTTTGGGTATTGGTAAATTCATGTATATATTGTTATATACATATATGCTAGTTCTTTACAGAAAATAATTATACTTGATTATGCTTACCATTCGTAAAATTTGTAAGGTTGTTACTTAGCCCTAAAAGAATAGTGACTTGTTATTCAACTCAAAGCTAGTACTATTTGATATTTTACTTTTCACGTATCTACAGTTGTGGAATCTAGGTGTAAATATATCACTACTACACTAAGGGCACTTTTTAGACATTTTTTTAAGACAAAAGAAATCTTTTGTCTTAAAAAGTCACTTTTTATTCTAGTTATTTTACATTAAAATTTAATATCAATTGAATTATGTTAAATATAAAATTTAAGACAAAAATAATTTGAGACAAAAATATTTTAAGACAAAAATTTATATTTAAGACAAAAGTTTATATTTAAGACAATGGCTACTTAAGACAATTAACAATTAAGACAAAAACTTATCAATTTAAGAATTGACTGAGGATAGCTTTTCTCTTGTAGCAAGGTACTCGTCCATCAGATTAATTCTTCCTCTGGCTATGTAGATGGGGTGGCGGATCCACCATATGGATGTAAAAACAACATTTCTCAATGGGGTTATTGAGGAGGAGGTGTACATCGAGCAACTAGAAAGTTTTGGGACATTTTAACGGGATTCTCATGCGCATAGACTCAAGCGAGCATTGTATGGTCTCAAACAAACACCCCATGCTTGGTACACAAGGATCGATAGTTATCTCACCAGGAATGAAATCTCACTTGCAGAATGGAAATGAAAACAACTAATGCAAAATGGAAAAGAAAGAAAACTAAATTACTTTTGCAGAAATGAAACTAATATCATAATGTCAGAGATAAGGAATGAAAGAAAGAAAACAAAAATCACATATTACTCAGACACCTCCCCGACAACGGCGCCAAAAAGTGATGAGCGCCAGTATTACAACAAGAATGTTGCAACTCCTGGGGCTAACAACTTTACTTTATCAACCTGGGGTTCGTACAAACCTGGAGTTGACAGTGCTGTATACACAAGTAAATGTGATGGGTCTTCTCTTTGTCACTGCTAAGTTGGCAATAGACCACTAAGGCTTTCCAAATAAAACTTCTATTGATTCAGAAGAAGCTTGATTACAAATGAGGGAAAGAGAAATCTACACTAAGAAAAATCTTGCCTACTGGAGTAAGGGAAAAAACTGAAATCCAATGCTAAAACACACCATTCTTCTAATGAACTGCTAAGAGGTTTTGCTTCAAAAGAATGCTAAGTTAACATGTATACAATCCTACTGTACTAGGCATGCAAATTAAAACATCAAACATTCTATTGTTGTGTATGTAAATGAACAAAATAAATCTGCTTTTCTTTTTATTTTTTTTATGTGAAAGTGTGAAAGCTAACTTCTTTTGGTGATGTGGCAGGGGGCTTAGGGATGATGGTGAATGGTCAAAAGGCTTGGGGTAAGAGTAGGGTTCCTTTTATATCTTCGTAGGGCCTTTTTCCATAATTCGCCCTCAAAACATGCCACTACAGGTCAGCGTACAAGATGTCCTAATGCGTTTTACATGATGTCCTAAATTCCTACAGGATCCCCTGTACTCCTACAGGATACAACTGAGAGCAAAAGGAGGGATTTTGAAGGTGATGGAAGGCTTAGGGAAGATGAATGGTGGATGAAATGAGGCAAGGGAGTGTCTAGGACTCCTACAGAGCTCAAAACCATAGTTGGGAGAGGCTGGATTTGCTCAACAAGCTTGGAGAAGTACTTTTGTGAAATGATGAAATTGTTGAGGGTTTTAGTGGAAGAAAGTGATGACCATGGATGGATGAAGTTGGAATGAGGTTTTTGAGCATGAAATCTCTTGGTACTTCTGAAACTCCTGCACTGAATCAACCATTGACATTTATCCAAAAATCATGTAAACAAGAAGGATTTCTATTAACCAAGGAAAACAAAATTTCATGAACTAGTTTCCTATTTCACGTATGGGAAAAACTTGTAGAATAATATGAAACATTGATGAGATATAATGTAAGACTGAAGATAGAAGAAATGATAACTAAATCCTATTCTTGCAAACTGATCAAATGTTGGCCTAAGTAATAGAAAACCCTAAATTCCATGAGAAATCAGAGTTTTGTCTTTTTGGGGTTGCATAGGAGATTTTTCCTCAAACCATGATCCCTGAAGGGAGGAGTCAGGAAAAATCCACCCGCTGACATCTTTTTGATGTTATTTTATCTCTTCTAAGCTACTGCTGAAGTAAAGCACAAATGGAAACAAACTTAATTAAATCCACAACTACTTGCAATGAAATGATACTGAAGACAATTCAACCATTAATCTATGAAATCAATCTAAACATACAAATACAAGAAGAGGAGTCTATATTGCTTGGGTTTGGCCCTAACCCAAGAGCTTTAGCCCTGTGAGTCAACTCAGTGTTGAATCACGGAAATGCTCATTCTCAATATCAAAATAAAAAATTACATCACAATGTCTTCCACAAGTCGTGAACTCAAAAATGACTAGTGTTTTTACAACAAAAATTTGAGTCCTAATGAGGCTTTAGGCCTCCTTATTTATACAATTGAATTCTCCAACGAATTCCTTGAATCTAGGGAGGCTCAAATCCCAAACTCGAGATAAACTAGCTCTTTAACTGCCACTTGCCCGACTGCATTTTGATCTCCATGACTTGGTTGCTTGCAACTCTGAGCGAGTGTGATTGATGGAGGAATATTCGAATGAGTGAGGAGTAAATGAGGAGTATCTACCTCCTACAACATCTCCTCCTTGTCTCATTCAATTTTCAACCCTTAATTAGCTAAAAATTCCATGATTTTCTCTCAAAAACCTGCAATCAATGCACATTAGTCCACTAGGCATAATATCGCACTTTGACTCATCTCATAAAGCAAAATACAATCAAAATATGTAAGAAGTTATAAGAAGAGTTGTTTTGAATAAGATAGGAGGTGTATTAAGGTCCATATAGTTACCCAATGATGAGGCTCATCAATTCGTTTGGTGTGGACTACATCTCCTCGAAATGTCTCCAAGAGAGTGGCCTATTTATTATTCTCGCCAAAAATGAAATTACAATAAGAAAAAATTCCTCCAAAATATTGCTACAAAATTGATCATTTGCTACTAAACTGACCTTTTTTGCTACCAAGGAGTTGTCTCTAAAATGCCACCAAAAACCTTCATTGGCTGCTATAAAATCAAGCTCCAAAAACCACTTACATACAAAAATACACAGACCAAATATAAGTCTTAAACGCTCTTGGCACATCGAAACATTATATCCTCAACAATATCACTTAATTTCAAATCTTTTGTGTTTATATTATGTTGGGGCTTCGCATCCCCAGGGTTGAGCTCGCAGAAATTGTGCCCCTTTCTTATTAAAAAATGGCATATATTTAAATTGTTGTTGTAACCATGTAATGTATATGGTGTATGGTTTAATCCCATCGGTGTATTATAATAATAATGTTATATCCGAACGTTACATCAAACAATATCCCATAATAATAATATTCCATGCATGTGCATATTGTTAGATTTCCATCCAATTACAAACAAAATGTTATACATATTCATTTGAACCATTCCCAATAATAAATAATGTAACACAATTGTTTGGTTTGTGTGCACATTTTTTGTAATGACTACAAAATGTTATACATATTCAATTGAACCCTTTGCAATAATAAACAATGTAACACATATGTTTGTTTTGTGTGGATATTTCTTCTAATGGCTACTCATATGGTTGTCCACACATATATATTAACACCAACCTAGTTCATATATTCTGTCAAGAATTCAATATTAATATATAACGAACCATTCTATAGCACAAATATAAAACCAATAGGTTTCACCACCCACATCATCATCCAATCATGCGGCTATGTAGTAATGTATGTGGCGGAGTTGTCAGCCTTCGCTAGTGAATATTTATCAGACTTTAGTTTGGAAGAGATGCCAAGGTTGGCAGGCTCCACCCACCCCTTTTTCATCATACATGACATTCAAAACATATACATATTCTTTATTGTCTAGATATCACACCTTCCAGTCATGGCTCAATGGATAATTCGTTGAATTGTTGTTCCATAAGTTGTGGGTTTAAGCCCCATTAATGCCAACTATTTGACCAAATTAAGGCTTTTGGTGTTCTAAGGTGCCGTGGGAAAGCCCCCCATTGGAGCACCTAATCTTCCAACTAGGTTTCCATGCATTGCCAGTTGAACTTTCCTCATCAATTGTTGATGTGTCATCTCCACACTATGTCAAGTGTCAATTCTAGAATGTGCCACATCACCCTTTGACTTTAACTTTTTTCCCATTGCTCAAAATCCTATATTTCACATGTAAACTCCATTCAACACAATTCAAGTTGTATTGATATTACCTTATCAAGCTCTTCAATGAGGCAATATTTCCATTGGCTTTTCAGAACTTTGAATTTTATGCCTTTTAATTAGGATCCTCTTGGATCACCTATCAAATCTGAACCTAACCTACCTGACCTATCCTACTCTAGTATGTACCTCTCTAGCCTAGCCTATGTTATCTTAACCTACTCTATCCTCTCTTATCATACCCTACTCTAGTCTAGCTTGCTCTAGCCTACTCTTGCTTACCATATTCTAGCCTATTCTAGCTTAGTCTACCCTAGTTTAACCTACTCTATACTAGCCTACCATAGAATACTCTAGCCTTCCAAGGCCTAACTTTTCGTATTCTAACCTATTGTAGCCTAGTGTCCTTTAGCCTTCTCTAACCTACTCTAAGTTATCCTAGTCCAACTTACCCTAGCTTATCCTAGATTAGGCTACCCTATCTTACTCTAATCCTATGTTATCCAAGCCTAGACAAGCCTAATACAGTTTATCGTAGCCTACCCCACTCTAAGCTACTCTAGCCTAGCATATCCTAGTCTAAGACTAGTGTAGTCTATTCTACTCTAGACTAACTTATCTAATCCAACCTAACTTAGCCTTGCCTTCCTTACTCTTTCTAACCATATTATATATCCTAGCCTATTCTAGCCTAGCCTAACTTACTTTAACCTAATTTAGCCTAGCTTACCTTAGCCTACTCTAGCCCAACCTACCCTAGCTTAGAATAACCTAGCCTAGCCTACTCTAGCTAGCTCAGCCTAGCATAACCTACTATATCCTAGCCTACTCTAGCCTAACCTAGCCTAGCTTACTCTAGCCTAGCCAAATACATCCTAGCCTACCCTACTCTAGCCTAAACGACTCTATCCTAACCTACTTTAGCTTATCATAGCTTAGCCTACACTCTAACCTATCATGACATAACATACTCTAACCTAGCTTATTTTGGACTACTCTAGCCTAGACTAGCCTAGCTTACTCTACCCTAAGCATGGCCTACTCCATCCTACCCTAGCACAACCTATCATAGCCTACTCTACTTTAGCCTAGCCTAGCCAACTCTATCCTAGCCTAGCCTAGCATAGCCTAGCCTGACATAGCTTAGCCTGGCCTCGCCTAGCATAACCTACTCTAGCGTAGCCTAATCTAGCCTACCCAAGCCTCCCCTAACCTACCTAGCCTAGCCTAGCCTACTCTGGCCTAGCTTACTCTAGCCTAACCTAGCTGAGCCTAACCTGACCTAACCTATTCTAGCCTAGTCTACTCTAGCCTAGCCTACTCTTGCCTAGTCTAATCTAGCATAGCCTATCATTTCCTATTCTACCCTAATCTAGCCTAGCATAGCCTAGCCTGCTCTAGCCTGCTCTAGTCTATCCAAGCCTAGCCTAGCCTAGCCCACCCTAACCTAGCCCAACATACTCTACCCTAGTCTATCTTACGAGAGCCTAACCTAGCCTAGCCTACACTACCCTAGCCTAGCTTACCATAGCCTAGCCTAGCCTACACTACCCTAGCCTAGCTTACCATAACCTAGCCTAGCCTGGCCTCACCTAGCATAAACTACTCTAGCATATCCTAATCTAGCGTACCAAAGCCTACCCTAACCTATCTAGCCTACCCTAATTTAGCCTTGCATACTCTAGCCTGGCCTAGCCTATCCTACTCTAGCCTAGCTTACTCTAGCTTAACCTAGTTGAGCCATCTGGCCTGCCCTATTCTAGCCTAGCCTACTCTTGCCTAGTCTAATCTAGCATAGGCTTTTGTTGCCTATTCTACCCTAATCTACTATACAATAGCCTAGCTTGCTCTAGTCTAGCCAATCCTAGCCTAGCATAGCCTAGCCTAACCTAGCCCAACCTACTCTACCCTAGTCTAGCTTACAAGAGCCTAGCCTAGCCTAGCCTAGCCTACCATAGCCTAACCTAGCTTAGCCTATCGTGATTTGGCATAGCTAGCCTAGCTTAGCGTAATCTAGCATAGCCTAGCCTACTCTAACCCAACATACCCCACTTTATCCCAACCTGGCCTAACTTACTCTAGCATAGCCTACTCTCACCTAGATTATACTAGCCTACTTTAGCCTACACTACTCTAGCCTACCCTAGACTACCCTAACCTAACCTAGCCTAGCTTAGCTTATACTAGCCTACCCTAGTTTGGGCTACCCTAGCCTACGCTAACCTAGTCTACTTAAGCCTAGCCTTCCCTACTCTAGCCTACCAACCTAGCTTAGCCTAGCCTACTCTAGTCTACCCTACTCTAGGCTACCCTAGCCTACCCTAACCTAGTCTACTTAAACCTAGCCTACTCTAGGCTACCCTGACATAGACTTCCTTAGCCTACTCTACCCTAGCCTAGCCTACGCTACCCTACCATAGGTTAGCCAACTCTAGCCTACCCTACCCTACCATAGGTTAGCCAACTCTAGCCTACCCTACCCTACCATAGGTTAGCCAACTCTAGCCTACCCAAGCCTACCCTAGCTTAGCCTTCCTTATCTTAGCCTAGCCTAGTTTAGCCTGACCTCACCTAGCATAGCCTACCTAACATAGTCTAGCCAAGCCTACTCTACCATAGCCTAACTTATGCTACCCTAGCATAACCTACCCTAATGTAGCCTATCCTAGCCTAGCCAAACCTACTCTAGCATAGCCTATCTTATCCTACTCTAGCATAACCTACCCTAGCATATTGTAGCCTAACCTAACGTAACCTATTGTACCCTAGCCTAACGAACTTTAGCCTAGCCTAGATTGGCCTACTTTAGCTTAGCCTAGCCTATCCCAGCCTATATTATACTAGCCTACTCTAGGCTACTCTAGCCTACCCTAACCTAGTCTACTTAAGCCTGGCCTTGCCTATTCTAGCCTACCAACCTAGCTTAGCCTAGCCTACTCTAATCTACCCTACTCTAGCCTACCCTAGCCTACCCTAACCTGGCCTACCCTAGCCTACTCTAACCTACCAACCTAGCCTAGCCTAACCTACCTTATACTAGACTACTCAAGTTTACCCTATTGTAGGCTACCCTACCCTAACCTAACCTAATCTACTTAAACCTAACATAGCCTACTCTAGGCTACCTTCACATACCATTCCTTAGCCTACTCTAGCCTACCCTACCCTACCCTACCCAACCATAGGTTAGCCAACTCTAGCCTATCCTAGCCTACCCTAGCTTAGCTTACTCTATTCTAGCCTAACCTAGTTTAGCTTGGCATCACCTAGCATAGCCTAATTAACATACTCTAGCCTAGCCTAGCCAAGCCTACTCTAGCATAGCCTACTCTAGGCTACCTTAGACTACCCTAACCTAGCCTAGCCTAACCTACTCTAACCTACCAACCTAGCCCAACCTGACCTATCTTATACTAGCCTATTCTAGTTTACCCTACTACAGGCTACCCTAGCCTACCCTAACCTAGTCTACTTAAACCTAACCTAGCATACCCTAGGTTACCTTAACATCACCTTCCTTAGCCTACTCCAGCCTAGCCTAGCCTACTCTAACCTACCAACCTAGCCTAGCCTAGCCTAACCTATCTTATACTATCCTACTCTAGTTTACCCTACTACAGGCTACCCTAGCCTACCCTAACCTAGTCTACTTAAACCTAAATTAGCCTACCCTAGGTTACCCTAACATACCCTTCCTTAGCCTACTGCAGCCTAGCCTAGCCTACCCAACCATAGGTTAGCTATACCCTAGCCTACCCTAGCTTAGCCTACTCTAACCTAGCCTAACCTATTTTAGCTTGGCCTCACCTTCCATAGCCTACCTAACATAGTCCAGCCTAGCCTACCCTAGCTTAGCCTACTCCTAGCCTAGCCTAACCTAGTTTAGCTTGGCCTCACCTAGCATAGCCAACCTAACATAGTTTAGCCTAGCCTAGCCAAGCCTACTCTAGCATAGCCTAGCTTATCCTACTCTAGCATATCCTACCCTAACGTAGTCTAGCCTAGCCTAGCCAAACCAAACCTACCCTAGCATAACCTAGCTTATCCTACTCTAGCATAACCTACCCTAGTGTATTGTAGCCTAGCCTAATGTAACGTACTCTAAACTAGCCTAGCGAACTTTACCCTAGCCTAGACTAGCCTACTTTAACTTTGCCTAGACTAACTTACTCTACCCTAGCCTACTCTAGCCTAACCTACTCTTGTCTAACGTACTCTAGGTTCGCCTAGCCTAGCCTAATAGCCCACCTAGACTACCCTATCCTAGCC
>APFE030428691.1:0-34985 GCA_000404065.3 Pinus taeda
AATAAATAAATACAATCATTAAAGTAAAAACACACCAAAGGGTTGGTAAAACAAGGCCAATGAAATGGGTAACTCGTGTCTCAATGATTTCTCCACCTTATCATCATTATACTCAAGATGTTGGACACTCTTTAGCTAGTGCCAAGTCTATGGCCATCTTCCATGAAGTTTTTCCCATTCCATGACAGAATTTATCATATGGATATATGGATTGATGAGCATACCTAGGAAATGTAGCTCCCCTTGGGGGATGAAATAATCTAATAGAGATAATTTCATAATCATAACTAACATAAGTATGGTAACTTGCTTACAAATCATAATATAGAAAGAAATTTGAATATAAGCTTTTTGTGAAGCATTTCTACACCGCTAACATTTATTATGGTACAATATGTTATTTTAATGGTTTCGTATCTAGTGATGGTGATCTCACTTGATCTTCAAAGTGTGTTTTAGTTGGTTTCAAACATAAAAATTAGTTATCCCTCGAAGGATGGATTGTAACCTTTCCATCACATTAAGGAGGATATCTAACCCAAATGTGAGGGAATTTTTTATTTAGGTAGGATCATTATATTTTTTTCATCAATATCAACGATTTTATAGTGGAATGATGGAGGAATCAACTCACAAGCGTTGAATTTCCATGACACTCAAGAATCTAGTTTGGGTCTTAAAATATCTGATACAAACACACTTAAATTCCAAAACAATACTACTTTTCACAACATAATAACATCCATTAGTGAATCTACTAGTGAAAATGATAATTTTTAACTTTTTAAACTCACTAGCTATATTACAATCTAGAATACAACACTATTAAGGCTCGTTGACGAGGGGTCATGGTGTTTACATACAAACTTGATACAAGGACACAACTAGGGCTTATTGCCCATCACTTTGACTACTAATCTACCCTGAACAAGATAACACTTCACTTACTTGGTGATGGTGACCACACACAAACCTTTTAGTCCACTTACCTTGAACACATATGGTGGGTCCTCTTTCCTTCCCATTTACTGACCACTGCAACTGAATCTTTAGTTAATGATCTTACCAATATTAATGATCACAACTCCTTTTGTGTCATTGAGCTTTGGCTCATCAATATTCCACTAATAGATCTCCTACTTGATTAAGATGGTTACTCATTGGGTCTTAGAGAAATTCCCACTTTTCACTGAAGTCTACCCACATGCAAATCCTGAATTAGTGCTCCAACATATGCCTCCTAACAATCCATGGTGTCTTTCATGGACACTGTACTTGAGCTCTTCAAGCTACTGCACACTACATACAAAAGTCACTATTCACGACTTTTTTTGTGAATAATTTTGAGCCCTCATACTATTCCTACTTGTCATCCTTCTTTCCACTTCAAAAGGCTAATCCTAGGGCCTCCAAAAAAGACCTCTAACAGTCCCTTTAACTCACTGTAAAATTATATTCTTTAGGGCTTCCAATAAAACCCACATACACTCAACACCTTAAATGATCTAGGGTTTCCAAATACACTACCCTCACACTTGTAATTTGATACTCAAATTATAGATCTAGAGAACACTAAAATACGATTGGTCATGATCTATGAACATACCTCCAAGTACCATCAATGTTTCCCTAGTTCTGCCCACTATCCTTCATCTCAAGATAACCCACCACACTATACTAATTCTCATTGTTCTTCCTTTAATCTAAATAATGTCTCCGCCCCCTTTTCCTCTTTGAAAATTTTGTGCACAACTCCTAAGATTTGTGGCCCTTATGCCTGAATCCTACCACACATGGATGTCTCATTGTAAGGGTTTCAACCTTCATGTAGTGCAAATAACTAGGCCACTTTAGTACTGGACCTTCATCTCAATATATACATCAAGTATGCCCCCCACACAATATATTATTGAATAATTGAGGGATTCAAATTTACTGCTATCTCAAAACCCTCGAGTCAACCCATCCACTTAGGTCATTCTCTCCTTGATTCTTCTCTTTCATTCGCCCTATTCGTCACACAACATTATCCTTCTCTTTTTCCCTAAATCTCGCACTCTTGTAAAAATTTCAACTTCCCTATTATTATATCAAAACCACAGATATTTACGTTTAGATCTATAACCTTATCATTGGGTTATGGTCTACTTTCTAATGATCTTGGCCCTTTCTTCTATCATAGGTTGAGTGCATCAAAACTATACCTCTGAGAAGAAACTTGAGGTTTATAGCATCACACAATAGGGCCTACCTAGGGCTCAAACTTTTCACATAAGGAGGATCCATCCTTTTTATGCACAAATATACCTTCTTGAGGGCTAAGTGTCCTAGATAACCTTCTCCATAATTTTGAGTGTCTTCAACCTTCTTTCCAAACTAATATCTCGCATTCCTTGTTCCTACTCGATCTCCTTATGTCTTTGTTTCTCCTGAGGTAATCAAACCTCCTTTTAGGATAGAATCACATGAGAAATTCCACATTTTATGTAATAAAATGATGCTCAACACTTCCTTCTTATAGTATTTTTATGAGGATAGTCATTATCCCTCAAGGCTAACCTCATTAAGCCTAGTTGACTTGATTTTTTTGTCATGTACTCCGACTAACTTAGGAAACATATTTTCTCATTTGATTAAAACTTCTCATCATAGCCTTATGTCACCCTATCTCATTTTAGGGTTCTCCACTTACAAAGATAAAAAAGTAATAAATATTTTATTGGATTTCACACCAACAACTTGGGTACAAAACCCCAACAATTGGATTCTATACCACAAACCCTTTGGTGTGAGAAAACACACAAACTCAACTCCTAGGGTTGTGGAGTACCTCCAAGGCTACAAAATTGAACACTCCCTCTTATGAGAGGAGGTGATTCAATGATACGAAGTATCCTTTATCACCACCGATGAAATTATCCCATCTGAAATCCACCACTACATCGTACCCTAAAGAATGGTTCACACTAACTTGGTAGTGTCTTTGCCTCATTAGAACTTGAATATCTTGAAATTCCAAGGGGCTGCCCCCTTTTTAGCTAGAATTACTCTCAGTCTACATGATCTCCGCTGAATCATACTACTTCCATTTTGTACACTTTGATCCACTAGCACTTCAAACTTGGATCTAATACCATGTTGAATTTCCAGGGCACTCAAGGTTATGGTTTGGGTCTTAAAATATATGAAACAAACACACTCAAATTCCAAAACAATACTACTTTCCACAACATAATAACAACCATAAGTGAATCTACTAGTGTACATGATAAATTTTTAACCTTTTAAACCCGCTACTTATTATATTAAAATCTAGAATACAACTGTCTTAGGGCTCCTAAACTAGGGATCATGGCCTTTACATGTATCCCTAGTACAAGGACACAAATATGACTTAGTGTTAATCAATTTGACTACCAATCTACCCTAAACAAGATAACACTTGACCTACTTGCTGATGGTGGCCACACATAACCCTTTGAGTCCATGTACCTTGAACACATTTGGTGGATCCTCTTGCCTTTCCATCTATTGGTCACTACAACTGAATATTCATCTAATAAAATTCCACTATCATTGACCACAACTCCTTTTGTGTCACTAAAATTTGGCTCATCAATATACACACTAATATCCCTCATCCTCCATTAGGATGACTACTCATTAGGTCCTCTAGAATTTCCCACTTTTCACATAATTCTACCCATCTACAACTTATAGACAAGGGCTCCAATAATATACCTCCTAATATGTCATGGATTATTTCATGGAAACTATACTTGAGGTATTCAAGTTGTTGGATATTCCATACAAAGTCACTATTCATAAATTCATTTGTGAATAATGCCGAGTCTTCCAGATATACCCACTTGTCATCCTTCTCACCACATTATAAGGTTGATGCTAGGGCCTCTAAAAATTCCCTCTAATAGTCCTTTTACATCACTATAAAAGTATTCTCTTTAGGGCTTCCAATACAACCCACATACAATCAACACCTTGACCTATCTAGGGCTACCAAATACACTACCATTGTGACTTGCAATTTTATCCTCAAATTATACATCTAAGGCACACAAAAATACTATTACTCATGATCTATGAACAAACCTCCAAATACCATCAATATTTTCTTGATTTTTCCTACTATCCCTCATCTTAGGAATCCCACCACACAATCCTAATTCTCATTGTTCTTCCTTCAATCCAAACAATGTCTCAACCTCATTTTTCTCTCTGAAGCTTTTGTCAACAACTCCTAATGTTTCTGACACTTATACTTGAAGCATACCACACATGGATGTACCTTTGTAAGGGTTTCAACATTCATTTAGTGCAAAAAATTAGGCCATTTCAGGAATAAACCTTGCTCTCAATCTATCCATCAAGGATGGCCCGTACAATGTAAATTCTTGACTTATATAAGGCTTCAAATTTATCGTTGTCTCAAAAGCTTTGACACAACCCATCCACTTATGACATTCTCTCCTTGATTATTCTCTTTGATTGACTTTGTTCCTCGTTGGACATTGTGGTGAAGTAAAATTATGAGTGTGGACACAAACAATTCCTTTAGCCTGTTAATGGGTCTAGCCACAACCAATATATTCTGTGGAAGATTTCCTTAGGTTGGAACCAATTAATAGGGCCTACCTCTTAGTATGCTTATCCCATTTTGTGATGACCTTGCTTGCTCATTCCATCTATCTCCCATTTCCTTCTTCGAACACTTGAAACAAGTAAAAAACAACAAACAACAACCGTGATAATAGACAAATTGTAATTCGACCTACTTAACAAGTCAAGAAACATTAAGCCATACACATGTGAGATGACACATTATGTAGGAAATCAATAAATAGCTGCATATATATTAAATCAAGAAGAGATTACAACCATTGTCTTCACATTGTTGTTCTCCTTCGACAAAAATAGGTTGCCACACACTTCTGTTAGCATTCCATAATGCCCTCAACAATGATAGTATTAAGGATTTTCCCTTTAGGCTTCACACTAAACCAAATTCACACTTCTCTCTCACATAAATAGAGAGCTAAAATTATGAATAACTTGTTGTTTACTCCAAATTTAATTAACACTAGCACACCAACATTAACACTAGCTTGTGCTTGGGAAAAATGGAGGTTTATATGGCATTAATGGATGGGAGATGTCTCCTCTTCTCTTGGGAGAAGGTCTTATCTCTTGAAGTAGTTCCATCCTTATAGGGGAAAGGAGCCAAAACTAACATCCTTGACTCTATCTGGCTTAACCATTTACAAGACTTTCGTTACAAAGCTTCTAGAGCTATAAGCTTCGAATCCTTATTCAAAAAACTTTTTAAAAGAGGATCAGTGTGACTGGAACAAGGCTCGCAACTCGAACAAGGCTCAATCACTTTGATCAGCGCTAGGGACAATTCTGATGAAAGGGGATCTTGTGGTTTATGAAAAAATCCCTTTCCTTTATAATGTTCGATCGTAAGGCCTGTGGGTTATGGCTCACAAAGCCTATCAGAAGTGTTCATTGAGGCTTTAAGCCTTGAAACTATGGACTTACACTTTATTGGATCCATTACACTATCGGAAGCTTTAAATTATTCATTCAAGCCTTAAAAACCTGTGGCCATACAACTATCGGAACACAGGAAATACATGGGAAAACCATGAGAAACCCACTTTGAACCCTTTTTTCAGACTTCAAAAACAATTCACCCAGATCTATATCCATCGGGTCTGCTCTTTGCTCCACCCCTTTTCCCTACTCCGATCGCCAACTTATCGCTACCAGCGTATCAGCGCCCCACCACATCGGCGCTATCGCACTGTCCCTTGACTACTTCGATATGCGGTTAGCGATTAGATTTGGATCGTCGATCTGGACTCTCGATCTAATGTTCCATGATCCATCGCATTAACACAAATCGCTCTTCTCAATGGTCAGGGTCTAACAACACCCCAAAGGTTTCACCGATGTGATGTTTCGCTCTACTCCTCAGCGACATAATCTGAACCATTGATCTCTAAGATCCAATGGTCATTGTGCATTCTCACCACTTTCTCCTTAACTTAATATTGCTTATCTTTTGATGGATTTCTATGTTAAACACAGTTCTGCCACAGTCTATGCCATTCTCTATTACAATGCGCACAACACTTAGGCAATAATTAACTACGATAATTTGGATTGACATGGATCCTTTTAGTGGTTGATGGTCAATCAAAACACTTGTAAATAGATTTAAACCATTCATGGATATATACAACATAACTTGAATATAGAGGCACGTGGAAACCCACAAACAAACATGTATTATATTATAAATATAATTTAGTTACAAGCTAAGGAATTTCATCCTCAGAAGCAATTCTCCTCTTGATTACATCTTATACACGCACTGGTTACACAATTTCTATCTATTGCTCTATATTACTCTCTATATCTATCACACACACAGGATTCTCTTTTTATAAGAGATTACAATGGTCATGGATCATTTAAGATGCGTTATTTATCCATACAATTACTCAACTACCCTTAATTCTCCCCATACGCATATGTGCATATATGGAAAATTAAATTGAATTAAGTCTTCGAGAGACTTTATCTACTCCATCATTTTCTCTGTTTTAAAGAAAATTATCCTTGTTTTTCTCTGATGGTCCACATCTCCTTGTCTCCTCTTTAGATTCCTCGTTTAATTAAGGGGTAGTCAAATGCTTATGCATCAGACTCCCAAGGTGCAAACATTTATGACCTCCTAGTCATATGCTTCTCCTTATCCATAACAATTATACACACTTCTCTATGGAACTCCTTTCATGATCTTTTGTGAGCTGCAACCAACCTCTACAGTAACAGTCTTCCTCTGCTACATGATACCTCACCAAGCCCTCCTCACTCAGTCTTTTGGCATCCTTCTGGTTCTCTTCTGTGGAACCAATTGAGCACACCTTGCTTTAGTTTGTTGCAAATCTTCTCACCTTCGATTACCGCAATTTGCATGACAGTAAGATCATAACTCTCCTTTATCAATTGTACCTCCTTTCCATTCTTCCTTCTCACAGGAAAAATTTCCCTTCTTCCTTTTCATAGGAAAACTTTCCCCGCTTTGATACCACTTGATGAAAAGGGATCTTGGAGGTTAGGAAAAAATCCCTTTCCTTTATAATATTCGATCCTGAGGCCTATGGGTTATGGCCCACAAAGCCTATCAGAAATGTTCATTGCGGCTTTAAGCCTTTAAACCATGGAATTACACTTTATCAGAGCCATTACATTATCGGAAGCATTAAATTATTCGTTCAAGCCTTAAAAACACATGGCCATACAACTATCGGACAATAGGAAATACATGGGAAAACCATGAAAACCCCGTTGCAAACCCTTTGTTCAGACTTAAAAAATAATTCACCCAGAACTATATATCTGTTGGGTCCACTCTTTGCTCCGACCCTTTCTGCTACTTCAACTGCCCAACCTCCAATCGTCGACTTATCGCTATTGGTGTATCGGCGTCCCACCACATCGACACTATCGCACTGTCCCTTGAATGCTTCGATATGCGATTAGCAATTAGGTCTAGACTATTGATTTTGACTCTTGATCCAATGGCTCATGATCCATAGCATTATCACAAATTTCTCTTCTCAATGGTCATGGTTCGACAACACCCAAAAGGTTTCACTGATGTGATGTTTCACTCTACTCCTCAGTGACATAATCTGAACCCTTGATCTTTGAGATCTAACAGTTGCTGTGCATTCTCTCTGCTTCCTCGTTAACTTAATCTCTCTTATCTTTTGATGGATTTCTATGTTAAACACAGTTATGCCACAGTATTTGCCACTCTCTGTTACGATGCGCACAACACTCAGGCAACAATTAACTATGATAGTTTGGATTGCCATCAATCCTTTCAGTGGTCAATGGTCAATCAAGATAGTTGTAAACAGATTTAAACCATTCACGGATATATACATCATAACTAAAATATACAGGCACGCGGAAACCCACAAACACACATGTATTATATTATACATAGAATTTAGTTACAAGCTAAGGCATTTTAGCCTTAGAAGAAGTTTTCCTCTCAATTACATCTTATACACACACTGGTTACATAATTTCTAGCTATTTATCTATATTACTCTATATCTATCACACACAAAGGCTTCTCTTTTTATAAGAGATTACAACAATCGTGGATCATTTAAGATGCATGATTTCTCCCCACAATTACTCAACTACCCTTAATTCTCCTTGTATGCATACATGCATATGTGGTAAATTACATTGAATTAATTCTTCGAAAGACTTTATCCGCTCCATCATTTTATCTGTTTTAAACAAAATTATCCTTATTTTGCTCTGATGGTCCATATCTCCTTGTCTCTTCTTTGGATTCCTCCATTAATTGAGGGGCAGTCAGAGGTTCCTACATGAGGTTCTAATCCCTGCATATTAGCATGAGGAGAACAAGGGTCATTAGCGTTGGTCTCGTAAACTGGGAAAAACATAAGATTCTTGGGAAATTATGCAAAAGAGAATTGTTTTTCTCATAAAGAGGAACACAATGGGAGTTTCTTCATGAAGGGAAAGCAGATGGGGATCACTGTAGAGATCCTTTAGGATCAAGGAATGGGGAGTATAGGGACAGTGACAAAATGTTTTGTAACAGACATTATCCTTCTCGTTTTCCCTAAATATCACACTCCTATATAGATTTTCGATGCCCTAGTATTAGATCAAAACCATAGATATTTGTGCTTATGTTTATGGCCTTATCACTCGGTTATGATATTCATTATAAGGGTCTAGGTCCTTTCTTCCATCACATGTTGAGAACATCAAAATCATACTTCTGTGAAAATGCTTAAGGTTTGTAGATCCTAGAATTACTCTACCTAGGCTCGACCTCTTCAGATATGAAGGAGGCCTCTTTATGCATAGATATGCCTTCTTGAGGACTAAGCATCCTAGAGAAACTTCTCCATAATTTTGATCATCTTCGGTCTCCTTTCTAGATTTAGATATGACCTCCGTTAGTCCTACTCAACCTCCTTATGTCTCTGCCTCTCCTAAGGTACTCAGACCTCCTTTTAGGACAAAATAACATGAGAAAATCCATTTTTGATGTAATAAAATGAGGCTCAATGCTTCTTGCTTATAATATTCTAAGTGTTGTTGTTAACTGTCAAGGGTAGCCCCATCAAGTCTACTTGGATTGTGTTAAGAAATTTACTGCATAACATAAATAATTATTGAGAGGAATAAATATAAAAATAACCAGCGACAACCATAAACACATAAACGCAAATGTTTATCCGGGAAAACCTGAAAACCAGGGAAGAACCCAACCTAATAAGATCTTATTAGCATTGGCCAAAAACCTGGTCAATACAACCAAGTGAGCCTTCACCACTCACCTCTAGGTCTTACATTACAATGAAGTCCTTCCAGCCTTTTATAAGCTCCATTACATATAATACCATGGGCAGAATACTGTGGGTGCACAATACCATGAGCCCCAAAACCATCACTTGTTTAACCTAGTCAACTTTGACTCTATCCTGAGTCTAGTTTACCTAAAAATTCCCCCCTTAAACTTGACTTGGGGTTCCTTGACTAACTCTAGCCAAACCTGTTAAGTCAGACAATCCCGCTCACTCTAGCTCTTACCCCCCTAAAGCTTTTACCCGGGGTATTGTTAACCCGACATCCCCCCTATCAGCTAGGTCTAACCCAGATTTTACCATTGATCACCGAGGCCTACACATGCCTTACCAGGTCTTATAGTAGTATGCCCATTTACATGCAATAATTTGACTTCATTAATCTTTTTTTTTTTTTATTGCTGCTGCTATTCTGATCCATCCTCTCTCAATTGCAGGCATCCTTCTTTTGTTTCTTTGCTGCCTTCTTGCCAAGTTTAACTACCTTTAATTTCTGAGATGAATCCTTGAAACCCTCGCCTGGGGTGACTTCACCAGGAAGCCTTGATCTGGATCTGGAGTGTGATAACGTGCAATGCTTCTTGTTTGGTTGATCTACATCCATAGCATCAGCGCAAAAAATCATATCCCCTTCATTCACCAAGCCAAAACAAACCCTTGGCAACAAAATACGTTCTTCTCAGCAACTTGGCTCTGAATACCAATTGTTAGATTTACCCAAGACACAATTAATTACGGAGAATTACTGAGAGAAATAAATATAAAATTAACCAGCAATAACCATAAACACATAAATACACATGTTTATCTGGGAAAACCCCAAACCCGGGGAAAAACCCAATCAACCCCAAACCCGGGGAAAAACCCAATCATAATGAAATTTCATTATCCTTGGCCAAAACCCTGGCCAATCCGGCCAAGTGAGCCTTCACGGCTCACCTCCAGGCCATGCTTTACAATGAAGTCCTTCCAGCCTTTTATAGGCTCCATTACATATAATACCACGGGCAGAACACCATGGGTGTACAATACCATGTGCCCCAAAACCATCACTATTTAACCTCGTCAACTTTTGACTCTATCCTGAGTCAAGTTTACCTAACAGCACCTGGGAATAACCTTTTGCTACCAACCGAGCTTTGTATTTCTCCACCTTCCCTTCTGCATTTGTCTTCTTCTTGAACACCCATTTGCTGCCAATGGGTTTCCTTCTAGCCGGCAACTCCACCAGATCCCAAGCCTCATGTTTGTGCAAAGATGCCATTTCATCAACCATGGCCTCTTTCCAGAGTTTTCCATCCTCTGAATCCACTGCTTCCTTCACAGTTCTAGGATCGTCATCAGTGACAGACAAAGCAAAATTTGAATAGAAAGCAGATGGACTATACCTTTCTGGCTGCCTTCTTTCGCGAACTGATCTTCTCACAACCGGAGTTTGTGGCTCTTCATGTTCTGATTCCTCCTCTACTACGGAGTCTGATTCTTCCTCCTTTAGTTCAAACTCTATCTTCACAGGTTCCTTTGGTTGGACTTCATGTTTAATAACATCTTTCACCTCTCTGAACACCACATCTCGATTGTACACAACCTTAGTTGTTACTGGGTTCCAAAGCTTATAACCCTTTAAACCATCCTTATACCCAATAAACATGCACTTTTCAGATTTACTATCCAACTTGGTTCGTTTCTCCTTTGGAACATGTACATATGCATCACATCCAAATACCCTTAGATGTGAAAGAGAGGGTTTCTTATCAGTCCATACCTCTTGTGGAGTCTTATCTTCCAACGCTGATGAAGGTGATCTATTGACCAGGTAAGATATTGTTTCCACCGCCTCTACCCAGAATTCTTGTCCTAACCCGGCACCACTGAGCATGCTTCTTGCCCTTTCCATCAACATCTTGTTCATTCTTTCTGCAACTCCATTTTGCTAAGGTGTATATGGAGTAGTCTTCTGCCATGCTATACCACACTTTTTATAGAATTCTTCAAATTCCTTACTGCAAAACTCTCCACCATTATCTGTCCTCAACACCTTTATCTTCTTCTCTATCTGGTTTTCCACCAGAGCCTTGAATTATTTAAACCTATCAAAGACTTCAGATTTCTTCTTAAGGAAATATATCCATGTATTCCTTGAGAATTCATCTATAAATGATACATAGTACACAGAATTACCCAGTGATGGAACCTTCACAGGTCCGAGCACATCACTGTGCACAAGTTCTAAAATTTGTTTCGCCCTCTTACCGCCAGAGTGGAAACTCACCCAATTCTACTTTCCCATATACACAATTTTCAAAAAAATCAAAATCCAGAGAGCTATTACTCGTGCTTTCTACCATACCTTTACCATGAAGTCTAAGAAGGCCCTTCTCTCCAATATGTCCAAGCCTTTCATGCCACAACATGGTCTTCTCTCTAGAGACCACTATATTTTCTGCTCCACTTTAAGGAACCACAGAACTGTTGCACCCATCAACAATAGTACTACCTTGCAGCTTATACAGAGTTCCAATCCGAACCCCCCGCATCAATACCAGTGCTCCACAAACCATCTTGCAGGTATCCTTCTCGAACACTATTTTTACACCTGCATCATCCAACTTGCTTACAGAAATCATATTTCTAGCCAATGCAGGAATATGCAGAACACCTAAAAGTGTTCCAACCCTTCCACATCGCAACTTCAACTTTACTTTTCCATGACCAACGATTCTAGCCTTCCTATCATCCCCTAAGAAGACATCACCACCATCTTATTTCTCATACTCACAAAACCACTCTCTATGGGGAGTGAAGTGAAATGATGCACTTGAGTCCATCAACCATGCCTCATGATCTACATGTGTACTTTAAGACGCCAAGTACACATCCCCACCTTCATCTGAGGCGGTTTTCGCCTTTGCAGAAGGAGCATCATCAGATCCCTTTTCTTTATCAGGAGCTTTAGATTTACAGTCCCTTTCGTAGTGCCCTTCCTTTCTGCATTTCCAGCACACCACCTTTACAGGTTTTCCTAGAGATTTAGATCTCCCTCTAGATTTAGATCTTGCACTCTATGACTTATTTTTATTTCTGTTCTAGGACCGTCCTCATACAGACAAGGCATCACCATTCTGGCTCTCCATATTTTTCCATCTCATCTCCTCCGTCAGCAAGGAGGAGACTATTTCATCAAACTGCAAGGAAAATTGCATTGCTACCTATTGCAATAACCAGATTATCCCACGAATCTGGTAGAGAACACAACAAACTGATGCACTTATCTTCATCTGAAACTTTAATATCAACAGATAATAATTAACTTACCACAGTATTAAATGTGTTCAGATGCTATGTCACCAAGTCTCCATCTTTCATCCTTATGTTATACAGCTTTTTCCATAGGAACAGTTTATTCACCAAAGACTTAGATTGGTACAAAGTCCCTAACTTGTCCCACAATGCCTTCGTTGTAGCTTCCCCTGATACATTCAGCAATACTGAATCTATGGAACATAATCGTATTGTGCTCTTTGCCTTTCGATCTAACTTCTTCCATTCTTCATCGGACACTCTCGTTGGTTTAGTACTAGGATCTACCGCGATCCCGTGATCTTTATCCACCAACAGATCCTCAATCTTGAGTTTCCACAACTCAAAACTCTGACCATTAAATTTCTCGATCTCTATCTTTCCACTTCTCACCATCTTCTTTCACCACTAGAATCGATCCCACAAATCTTCCACTAAACAGGGTTTACCACAGGCCCGAGCGAAACCCTTCAACCACAAAGGCATCCCCTTCAAGCTAAAGCAACTTTGATACCAAATCTAGGTGTTAACCCCATATAGAAATTACCTGCATACGATTATAGAACACAGAAAATAAACAATGCGAGAGCATAACACATAAAACACATAAACATAGAGATTTTCCCTTGGATCCCAAAACCAGGACTACCAACTTGATTTTTCATTATTTTCCTTTCAATGTTACAATACATATTTATACATGCTGAATCGTCCAATACCATGGACCAAAAACCATCACGTCCAAAACCATGTGCGAAAATCATGCACAAAACCATAGGTGGCTCCACCCAACCTAATATAGGGTCAAAAACCAAAAAATTTCGGGGCGCTGCCCCGAACCCCATAGAATGGGGTTACCTGCACCCCTTAAACCCCCTATGCCCCCCCTCACTACGCAATCGACACAACAAAGGGGGGGCTCCTCCCCCCTTCTAACCCCCTAGTTAACTATATGGGCTAGTTGTGGAAATAATATAACACAACCCAACACTTTTGAGATCCTTGAGAGGATTGGACCAGTGACCTACAGAATCACACTGCCACCAACAATGAAATTCCATGATGTTTTCCATGTTTCATTACTTAAGAGATATGTCCAAGATTTTGATCATGTGATTGATTACTCTTTATTGCAGGTCGAACTAGAGGGAGATTTCTAGCCAGAGCCACAATGCATATTGCAGCGGAAACAACTCATGCTCCAGAACCGAGCAATAGAGCAGGTTAAAGTGCAGTGGACATACTTTGTTTGTTGAGCATATGTGTTTGGTATATGTTTTTTGGTTATATATATATGCACATGTATTGTAAATATTGCAATGAGTTGTGTTATAAAGTTTCAATAAATAGTATGTTGTGAATAATGCATCAAGTTGTGTTATGAAGCTCCAATAAGAAATATGGTGATCATGGTTTTAGCAGTTTCGTATATTGTAAACACTGCAAAGTTCCATCAGAAGTATGTTTTTTTGGTCATAAGCGTCATAGAACACCGAGGATGGTGTTCCCCAAGGGGGAGGGGTTTAGAACAACCCCTGGTTGATTTTCCATGTAAATAAAATAAGACCAAGGTCATGGGACATGTATTCTAAGTTAAATGGTGATTAAAACATTATAGTGAGCATCACTTATTGTTTATTAATGGCTATGGAAATTGGAAAACACATTTGGCACATAA
Organism: Pinus taeda; assembly: GCA_000404065.3. Classification (NCBI taxonomy): domain Eukaryota; kingdom Viridiplantae; phylum Streptophyta; class Pinopsida; order Pinales; family Pinaceae; genus Pinus; species Pinus taeda. The sequence continues at coordinate 14,434 of APFE030428691.1, forward strand.
AAAAATGGCAATAAACTGCATTTAACTGAGAAATAAAGGAAAACATGAGAAAAGGAAGATAAAGAGACAAGAATATGCATGCAAGGGAAACTAGAGAGGGAAATAAGGAAAATGAAAGAAAAAGGAAAAAAGGAAAGGAAGAGACTAAACATCAATGATAAAAACGAATTAGAGAAACAATTCACAACTTTTTGTCAGTTTTTTTGGCTTTGGATCAATTTAGAGCAAGAGAGCTCCAAGAGAAGAGAGCAAGCAAAAAAGAAAATGCAATCAAGGGAGCACAAGGAAAAATTTGGATCAGTACCTACAACAATATTACATTGCAGGTAACATGTTGCATGTCTAGATTCCTTATTGATATTTGGATGCATGATACATGCATGTGGTTCCTTGGTTATTTGTTGTCATTGGCATGGATATTTTCCTAGATTAACATTGGTTTCAGCCTTGCCTTTCCATTTCCTGGATAGCCATGATGTAGCGTGTTCCCCATTTAGATTTCTGATTTGGTGTTTGGCTTCCTTATGGCTGTGGGTTGGGATTGAATCTTTGGAGCCCTGGAACATCTTGGGTTCCCTGAAGGTTGTCGGTTGAGATGGGAGATCTTTGGAACCCTGTAACACCTTGGGTTCCCTGGAGGAAATGGGTTGAGATAGAATCCCTGGAGCCCTGGATAGGTTAAGAAGAGGCCAATATCTTTGGTATTAGTGATTTTTGGACTGGGTAGGTGAAATCAATGTGGTTGACCATTGAGGTGGTTTTGGCTGTGGAAGCCCTGGTTGGTTATATTTCATTTTAACCCTTATGATCCCCCATTCAAGCTTAGAATATGATGAAGGGGTCAATGGCTGAAAAAGAGATTTTGGTTTAACCAATCTATGGTTGGGTGGTACGTGGAATTCCCTGACTTAGTTGGATTTTTCATATGTTAATATGAGTTATTTTCCATTGTGATCTATGAGCACTTGTGTTTATCATTGTGTTTATTTTTTGGTTGATTGTTGTGGATTATATTCTGGTTATATGTTGGTTATATGCTTGGTTAGATGATGTGCTCTTACTATGGATCATGTTCATGATTTGTTAAGTTATTGAATGGTTTACGAATGCATGGGATAAAAAGTGCTATTGTAGCTAGCTTGAGAGGGCATTGAGCCTTCCTGATGATTCTTTGATGAAGTTAAGACAATCATGATTAGATATGCATTCATGACCTGCAACTACTATGTTTACTACATGCTTGATGAAATTTTTATCATGAGATTGGCATGTTTTGAGTGAGTTCTAGCCTTAGCATTCATTTTTTAGACTTGTTAGCATCTTAGACCTAAATCTAAAAAGTTATGGTCATTTTTGGGCATTAGCCTGTAGGCCATCCTTGAAAAGTGGCACAGATCTCACAACTGCATGCACAGATAAGGGAGATCTCGGTTATAATGACATGCGTGAAGGCTTATCAGTGTTGTTGTAGCCTACCAACCACATGCATTGTGTGTTATGGGTACGATTATGGTGTCAATCTTGTGAAAATGAGTTTCAGCTCAGGTATTGATCGCCAAGGGCAGCTGTCAGGATGCTGAGTGATCTCGTGTCCCTGAGGGCTGGTAGTATCTATTTCGATCTATAGGCCCCACTTCCATAAATGGAAATTGGAGTTTGAATCATGTCATAGTGGCAATCAACTCATGTTTACCCTTGAGAGCTTGTAAAAGAGGGTAAGTGTTGGAGGAGGTGTTAAAACAAGGCAACATAGTCGAGTCTCATTCAAATTTGAGCTTAAGAACAGATCAGGTTGGAAGGACAGTGTTAGGGAAAGTTGTAGGTTGCATTGGGCATTGGAACATTCATCCAAATAGCAGCTGATAAACAGGGTCTTGGAGTATCCGTCAAGTTAATGCCTGAAATCTAGGTTGTTGGAGTGTCCTTCTGGTTACAACTGGTAAACTAGGCATTTTCTATAGGTTGGAGCCTACAAATCAGGGGGTCAAAGCCTCCGTTAGTTGGAGCTGTAAAATTGATGTAATTACTTTGAAGAAAAATATTAAGAAACATTTTGTGGTTTTTTTCCTAGAGGCGTTTCCACTTAAAAAATCTTTGTTTATTGTCTCTATTGTTATGCATTATTGAACGATGTTGATGAATGTTTATTTTTATCTAATCCTAATAACAATTAATAATCCACGAAATTAAAAATATACTAATTCATAAGAAATATTGATTCACCCCCGTTTCAGTATTTCCAACAATTGGTATAAGAGTAGGTTCCTAAAATAACAACTTAACATAGTTGGAAGGAAAATCTTAGGTGAATCAAGATGGGAAAGTCAAGGAAGCAAGATGGAAATTTTTCAAAGAAGCCAAAGGAAGTTCTCAGTATTGAAATTCTTTCCGAACCTCTTACTGTTGACAAAGAAAATCAGGTTGGTCCAATTCCTCTGATCAATGAATCAAGTTTTGTATTTTGGAAGGATAAAATAGGAATCTATTTGCAAGCTATTGGATATGATGTATGGGATTATGTCTTTTATGGAGATGGATCTAATGATAAATAAGAAAAATAAAACTCCAAATCCATGAGTATCATCCTCAGTGCATTTCCAGATTCTATGAAATCCAATATAGGACAATTCTCACCTACCAAAGATCTTTGTGAGAGAATTCAAAATCTTTAGGCAAGTCATTATCACATTAGTCAAGACAAAGATGATGTTGGTCATGCTTCAAGTCAAGTAGGGTCTCATATGGAAGATTTTGACAATGAGGAAGAAGAAGAATAAGAGGAATATGTATTAATGAATGCTTTCAAAGAGCTGAGAACACATAGGAAGAAAATCATAGGCTCAAGGAAGAAGTCAATCAAAAGAAACAAGAACTATATGTAGCTATTGTAGAGATTAATAGGCTTAAGAAACAAGTGTAGGAGGCATAAATGAAAGAGAAAGACCTGTAAAGCCAATTAATGGAATCTATTTAGTGGTATATAACTGAAGTTGATAAAAAAATAAAAGGAAATAGTTGCAACTTTAGTTGAAATTGGCAGGCTCATAAATGAAAATGACAGGCAGAAGGAAAAAATACAAGATTTCAGCAAAGAAACTGAAAAGATCACTCTTCTAAAATTGCAAGTAGATGAGGCAGAAGAAAGAAGGAAATTGCTGACAAAAATATTTTTGTAAGATCTTGTGCGAAAGAAAGGAGAACTTGACTTTGCCCTATTTGAAATCAACAAGCTCAAGAAATGGAAAAAGGAACACTTGCTGGATATGTAAAGAAAAGATCAAGAATTGGATCAGTTGAAGATAAATGCCAAAGAAGTAGTTACATGAAATGAAGGCACAAGCTCCAAGTCCCTGCAAAACAATATTGAGGAGAAGGCTAATAGTAGGATCCCTCAAAATTCAAATCATGATAAAGGATAGAAGATGGTTAAAAATGTTGCAGCTCCGAGAAGCAATGATGAAGGATTAACGAACAAGGTTGTACCTTCTCCAAGAATAAATGACGAAAAATCTAAGTAACCTAGCATGTTTAATGGTCATTCTTTTTCATTTTATAGTTTCAGGCATATGGCTAGGGATTGCAATACGTGTGTTAGGGTTGATCATCAAAAACATGATCAATACCCTAGAAGCAGGTTTGCAGGATCACAAGACAAATTTCAAACAAACTATGTCAACATAAAGTATATGTCACTAATTCAGTCATTCAAGCCCAACATTGAAAGTTACAAAAGCCATTGTTAGCTTCTGTCTTTGCAGCCTTCCACCAGTGATCAAATATGCTCTTATAAAGTTGTCTTGGGGTGTCAAAGTCAAATTTTTGTCATTTCAGTGAGTCTTCAAGTAAAATTTGTTCACTAGGTATTAAGTCTAGGATTGTTTTCACTCCTTCCAAAGTTTTCCAAGTATTGGTCCATGTCACCATTCGATTGATTGTACCATCATTCAAAGAGTTGTCATCATTATTTCAGGTTCAAGTGGGTCATTTTACACCTTGTTTGTGCTTTTGTTGTGGTTGGTAAGGCTCATTTCCCTCTCCTAGGGTTTTGAAGGCAAATTTTCTTGGTTTCATGAATATGATGGTCAAATCATCAACAAAACTTGTATCCTGATGCTCATACACCTTCCCCTATCCTTAATATACCTTCTTAAACACTTTCCATCACTTATATACCTCGAATTCATCATTTTCCCACAAACCCTAGCATATTGCTACACACTTTGCTAGACAAGGCCTATGTTTTTCCCTTTTGGATCCCTTCCCCTCACTTAATCCTTGAAATTCCACTTTCCCATAATTCCTAACATCCCTCCCTACTTCCCAAAATTTTCTCAAGAATTTAGAAGCCCCTGGTCTCCTCCATTTCCCTTCATTTATACAAATTCCTTGTTCCACATATCGGGATAGGTTTTATTCAAATGATGTTTTTCAACAATAAAAAAAGAATTTGGCAAAAGTGAGATAGATTTTTGTCTATAATAGACCAAAAAAGAAAAACCTCGTTTAGTTTTTACATAGGTCTCATGGTTTGGGAGAAATGTCCAAAACATCATTTGCCTCAAGAGAGTTGATGCACTTCTGAAATGACCTTGGGAAAAGAAATATTTCTCCTAGATGGAATGTCCAAAAGACGTTTTTGATGAGTAAAATGCTAAATAGACACAGAGAGCTTTCTAATGAGCTATCATGAGCTCACTTTGGAGTTGAGTAATACCTCCAAAGGTTGACTGCAATAGCACTCTGCATTTTGGCAGCCTCATTTTGCACATTTCGACTAGTATTGGGAGATTGATATTTTGACAAGGAAAATGAGCTCCCAATTGAAAAATTCAAGATGTTATGGAAATTAGATAGGAAGATATTTCCAACGAGCTATCATGGGCTCAATTTGGACATCAGGAAGACAGTTAAAAGTCGGCTTGAAGAGGCGCTGCATGTAGAGGCTAGAGCGTTGCGCTTAGGGACAAAGCGCTATGCATAGGCCAATTTTCCCTGTCCAGAAAAAAATAGTGTTGCACATAGATAAAGGCAATGTGTGCCTATAGGAGGTGCTGTGCGTACGGCCACCAAGGGCCAAAACGACCTCCTGCCACCCAAAAACACCAAATTTGCTTTCTTTGGTCCTCAAACAAGTAAGTGTTTCCCTTGAATGTCATCATTGGATTTCAATTAATGTATTTGAGGTTAATTTTCTATGCTAAATCTGAAACCCTAGAATATCCTCTATTTATGCCTTAAAACCTTAACCCTTACTATTCCTCCCATCACTTATCCTTAAAACCCTAACCCTTACTATTCCTCCCATCACTTATCCCTAAAACCCTAAAACCCCTCCTACATAACACTCCATATCCCTTTTTCCTTCATTCCCAAAGCAATATCCTAAAACCCTAGCCCCTCTCCCTCAATTTCATGGTTCATACCCTCCCACTCATTTTCATGTTTACCTAGTCCACCAAATACCCCACAATATCACTTCCCCTTCCCTTATTCCTAATCACCCATACTCACCCCCTCCATCCATTTTCTAGGAGTACACAGCTTCAAAACTTAGCAAACATGGATAAGGAAGACGTTCCAGTGGTGCTCAGGTAAAGAAAGAATAGAAGGTCAAAGAGACTAAAGCCATTGAGGTGCGTGAGACCTACAAGGCATACTAGAGGGGGAAAAGAAAATTGTTTGCAGCTGATAGGCAAGTGTTTGCTCCATTTGGTGTGGAAGGGACCTTGCCTTCTTCATCAACTCATAGACAAATGCTTGCTCCACAGGGTGTGGAAGGGGCTTTGCCTTTTTTATCAACACAACAAGTACAAGTGCAACAGCTGCTTAAAGGGAAAGAAAATATGTTGGAGGAACGTATTAATGATGAGGAGGATATATATTTTGATTTGATGGAGCATGATGAGCCAGAACAACATCATATTCATCATGGCATAGAGATAATTGACTTGGAGGCTCAGGATGAAACAACAAAAGAAGACATCATCATATAGGAGAAAGAGGCTCAAATCCAAGCATTGATGGAAAACTTGGAGAGAGACAAGTATGTCATCACATATTTGGAACAAGAGAACAAGAAGCTGAGTGATAAGTAGGTCCTCATGGAGCTAGAAGTTCTCAAGACAAAAAGACAAAGTGACAAGGGTAAATCAACAATGCAAGAGGAAGAAGCACCAATCACTTTGACTTCAATAGAGAAGGAAATTGAGGGTGATAGAGAAATTTGGCTTGAAAGTGTATATTTTCACTTAGAAAAGCTACTGCGAAGGGCCAATAGGGACAACCAGATCATCAGGCACATGGCCTACCACTACAGGATCCAGAACAAAATTTGCAATATAAGGGTCAAGCCAATGAAAGAAAGGCTAAGACAGGCACTCAAAGGCAAAATAGAGGAGGATAGAATTAGGTTTCTTTCTGAAGTTTCCTTGGCTCATAAAGATGCTTGATGATGGTGTTGCTTGCCGATTTTGATCAAATTTGTAGGAATTTTTGCCTTTGGGAAATTTTGGAAATTTTGACATAGGAATTCTGGCTCTACGCACGACGCCACTAGTGCTGCGCTTTTCCTAGGGACACCCAATGGACAAATGGATTGCATTTTTGGATTCAAAGCGATGTGTACATGAACCCTATGAATTTGCTGAGTTTTTGGAGCAGAAATGGTCTACCAAAAGGTCAAAAAACACCCCAAAAATGACCTTTCTACCCCTTTTTGGACACATAAAAGCAGTCTTGGGAGAATCAACTTTTGAGGGGTCAAATGAGGAAATTCCAGATGTTTTGGAAAGTAGACTTGAATATATTTCCAATGAGATATCATGTGCTCAATTGGGATGCTGGGAAGGACTCCAAAAGGGACCTGAAAGTGGCGTTGCGCATAAGACAAATTTTGCACAGGATTTCCATTTCACTGTGTTTTGACTGTGATCATGGATTTTCTCTCATGGAGGATGTTTTACTAATGTAAATGATGACTTTGCTTGTAAATATGATGGATAATTAGTATTATAGGGTAGATTCATTAGATTAAAAATCATTTTGAGCACAAATGAATCAGTTTCCTCACTTTTAGGGGCAAGTTGTTAGGATGCCTAGATTCTGGTTTCTTGTTCAGTGTTGGTTAGATTAGCTCCTCATCTTAGGGATTCGACCCTTGAGCATGGGAGGAAGTTTAATAAATGCCTATATCTTCTTCTTCTTTCTCATTGTAAAGGGTTGGACTTAGTTGGATGCTGATGATTTGAAGAGACATCATTTTCTATCAATTTTAGCAGGAGATTAATGAAAAGTTGCAGCTATTTCTTTTGGATCCATGTGTTATGGTGTTCAGTTCAATTTTTCTTATGTTTTCATGTGTCAGAATGTATTGTTGATTCCATTTCATCATTTCATTGCTTCTAAGTGAATGTTTTCAAGTTGATAGGCAGAACCCATAGTATTTATGCTCTGCTTTGGGAAAATATTCACAGTTTATGTTTTCTTCAGTTTAGGAAGAATCCATGAAGTTTACATGCTCTTCCTAGCTACTCATCTGTCTTTTAACCTTATCCATCAAACCCTATGGTTCTGATCATTGTGCCTACCTTGCCCCATCGAACACCTTGCAATTTTGACCTAATTTCCTTGCCCTAACTGTTTGACTCCTCCTGATCCAACAAAACCCCTTCAAAATCAAATCAAACCTTGTGCTACTATACCTAGCCTAATATCATTTTCCTGATCCAGTCATCTTGGCTGAGATCCTTATGGAGAGAGCCCTCCCTTGGCCTAGTAGGGCTAGCTTCTTGGCTAAGTGTGGTTTGTGGTTACCCTGACATTTCCTTCCTTCAGCCTGAGGTTCAATCCAGGTGATAACATAGTGGCGACCATATTGGGTAACGTAGTTTTATGTTCCTCAGCAAAATGTATCAAGTTTAGATCTTATTGTTGATGGTGGACAATGAACAGACACTGAAAGGCTGAAATAATTCACCTAGCGACTCTAAATCAGTTTCGAGATTGGATCCAAGGACACCACTAGAGGATGAAGCCGACCAACAGAAACATGAAAGGACAATATGGAAAGATCAAGTATTCAAGTTTCAATTTCATCCAAGACATTATGTTCTTTGTTATAAGTTATTTATTCTCTTTTCCTGAGAATGTCAAGAAGGCTTTACAAAGTATACCGTATTTGAGAAAATATCCTAGACCTGCATTTGATTCTTTCCCTTTGAAGACTGTGAATACAAAATATTCACATGCCTTTGATCTTGATCAAGACCCTTCTTCCGAATCTTATGATGACCATCTTAAAACTGATGAGCCTCAAGAGATTAAGAATAATTCTATAGCTTCTGTATATATTCCTATACCTTGTAAATATCTAGATAGATACAAGCCTTTGATTTTACCTCCTCTATCCCATGCCTTCCCTAAAAATCATTACCTATATCTACCAAGATTTGATGGTGAATGTGACAACATCACTACTGAGAGACATGTATTTAATTTTGAGTCTTTTCTTGACCTTTTTGAAGTTGATGAAGAGGATGTTAGTATTAGGCTTTTTTCTCTTTCTTTGTAAGGCAAAGTCAAGAGTTGGTTCAAAACCCTACCTGATGCGAGCATCTCAAATTTCCAACAGTTCGTCAAAATTTTCCTCGTCAAGTGGGTGGTTAGAAAGAACCCTTTCTTGATTCTAGAAGAGACTTATAACCAGCTGAAAAGACAACCAGTGGATACAGTACAACAATTTTCTACCAGATTTAACCAAGTTTATTGTTCAATGCATGTTAATATAAGACCTCCTCTTGATTCAACTCTCTTGCATTATCCAGAAGCCTTTGATCCGGAAATGGAGTTTCAGTTGAGAGAAAGGAACCTTACAACACTTGAAGAGATGCAAAAAAATGTGGTAGATGTAGAGGATAATTTGCTGATCAGAAGGGCAAAGTTGAAGGAAGAAGTGATGAAGAACATAGATCTAGAGGAATCGACATCTTTAGAGGTAAAGCTAGACATTTTGGTAAGTGCAGTGGAAGAGATTATGCAAAAGATCACCACAAGGAATGAGTATGATGTTCAAGACTATGGTTTGCTGATTGAAGAAAAAAAAAGTGGTCGATACAAAACATTTTCTTTCTTATCCTAGTTGTCATAGATCTGATAATGATTGTTTTATAGATCAGCTTGGATAAAAGAGTTCTGTTGATCTGACATGCATGCTTGATGATGTGTTTTATACTGATGATTTTCCTAAGTTTGATCAGTACGATGATGATTATGTTCCCCAAATAGAAGCTAGTCTTGCAAACAAATCAACAGTTGGTTTGTGGAAGGAGGAAGTTCACTTTCAGCAGCTCAAATACAGTGATCAACCGATGCATATCAGCTATGGAAGTGAGGAAGAAAGTGCAGAAAATTTTGAAGTAAGTGAAGGATCTTTTCCTTTTTGTTTTACTTCGTTTCAGTTCATCAGAGACAACTATTGTGCAATTAGAAATCAACCGTTGATAAGTTTTGATCTTGGCCATCTAGAGGACAATGAAATCCTTGTTCAAGACTTCTCATATCTAGATTTGTAGCCCCCGAATGCCATTGAATGCCAGGTTGCAGATGAAGACTTGGAAGCTCGAACATATGATCAAATGATGCAATATGATTCTGTACCATTATGTTTTGAATCATTTTAGTTTTTGAAGGGAAATTTGCATAGTATATCTTCAATAAAGGATGAGCAGCCTATAGAAAATCATGCACTCTAATTGGAACCAATAGAAAATGGGTTGCAACAGTCTTTTCAAGTTTTTCACGATCCAATAGTTGATGTGTTGGATGATATCTGCAGTGAAAGTCCTTCTCCATTAGCTAACTGTGAGCTTGAAAAAAGTATTAATACAAACATGATTTCACAACCAGTTTCTTTGTCATTTTCAGCGGGCGTCTCGTCACAAAGATCAGATGAAAGTTTGCATTCATGGTATGAGGAGAAACAAAGTAATCCATTGGATGAGCTAAGTCCCAGTGCACATGAATTTCAAGATCCTTATGCAGTATTTTTGGAGTCATATAGAGAATCCATATTATTCGATCTGGGAAAATTTGGATCTATTTACAAGTTTTCATGGGAGTTGCATGTTAGTAGTTCTCTCTTGTTGCTCTTAAGCAAGCACTTGCGATGAATTCAAACAACAACCAGAATGCTTACTTGGTTTCATTGGTTGTTTCATTTCACTTGATCAGGTGAGGAATGGATCACTTAGAGTAGGGTATGATTAATAAGCTCATAGAAGTGAGCATGGTTCAGTCAGTCTCAGAGTCAGTTTGTGTCATCAAGTCATTAGTTTTCAATCATGCATTTCAGTTTGAGTTTTTGACCGTATTGGCCCACATGGTTAGGCACTTGGTCTATAGTGTTCTTGACACCTCCAAGGAGCTGCCATCCAAAATAAGGCCAATGTTAGTGTTAGTCTTTGCAGCCTTCCACCAGTGATCAAATATGCTCTTATAAAGTGGTCTTGGGGTGTCAAAGTCAATTTTTTGTCATTTTAGTGAGTCTTCAAGTAAAATTTGGTCACTCGGTATTAGGTCTAGGATTGTTTTCACTCCTTCCAAAGTTTTCCAAGTATTGGTCCATGTCACCATTTGGCTGAGTGTACCATCATTCAAAGAGTTTTCGTCATTATTTCAGGTTCTAATGGGTCATTTTACACCTTGTTTGTGCTTCAGTTGTGCTTGGTAAGGCTCATTTCCTTCTCCTAAGGTTTTGAAGGCAAATTTTCTTGGTTTCATGAATCTGATGGTCAAATCATCAAAAACACTTGTATCCTGATGCTCATACACCTTCCCCCATCCTTAATATACCTTCTTAAACACTTCCCATGACTTATATCCCTCAAATTCATCATCTTCCCACAAACCCTAGCATATTGCTACAATTTGACACTTTTCTAGGTTAGGCTTGTGTTTTTCCCTTTTGGACCTCTTCCCATCACTCAATCCTTGAAATTCCAGTTTCCCCTACTTCTTAACACCCCTCCCTACTTCCAAAATTTTTCTTAAGAATTTAGAAGCCCCTCATCCCCTTCATTTCCCTTCATTTCTACAAATCCCCTATTCCACATATCGGGATAGGTTTTATTCAAATGAAGTTTTTGAGAAAGAAAAAATGAATTTGAAAAAAATGAGAGAGCTTGTTGTCTATAATAGATCAAATAGGAAAAACCTCCTTCATTTTCTACACAGGTCTCATGGTTTGGGAGACATGTTCAAAACATCATTTTCCTCAGGAGAGTTGATGCACTTCTGAAATGACCTTGGGAAATGCAATTTTTCTCCCAGATGGAATGCCCAAAATACTTTCTTGATGAGTCAAATGATAACTAGACATAGAGAGCTTTCGTATGAGCTATCATGAGCTCAATTTAGAGTTGAGGAAGACCTCAAAAGGTTGACTGCAACAACACTTTGCATTTTAGAAGCCTCATTCTGCACATTTTGACCAGTCTTGGGAGATTGAGCTTTTGATAGGGAAAATTAGCTCCAAATATAAACATTCAAGATGTTTTAGAAAGATGACAAGAAGATATTTCCAACGAGTTATCATGTGATCAATTTGGATATCAGGAAGGCAGTCAAAATTTGTCTTGAAGAGGCGTTGCGCATAGAAGCCCGAGCGCTGCTTGTAGGGACAGAGCGCTGTGCGTAGGCCAGTTTTCCCTGTGAAAAAAACAAATGCGTTGCAGATAGAGGAAGGCGCTGCGTGTAGGGCCAGCAAGGGCCAAAATGACCTCCTGCCACCCAAAAACACTGAATTTTCTTTCTTTGGTCCTCAAACAATTAAGTGTTGCCCCTCAACGTCATTCTTGGATTTCAATTAATGTATTTGAGGTTAATGTGCTATGCTAAATGTGAAACCCTAGAACCTCCTCTATTTATGCCTTAAAACCCTAACCCTTACTATTCCTCCCATCACTTATCCCTAAAACCCTAAAACTCCTCCTACATAACACTCCATATCACTCCATATCCCTTTTTCCTTCATTCCCAAAGCAATACCCTAAAACCCTAGCCCCTCTCCCTCATTTTCATGGTTCATACCCTCTCACTCATTTTCATGTTTAACTAGTCCACAAAATACCCACAAGATCACTTCCCCTTCCCTTATTCCTAATCACCCTTAATCACCCCCTCCATCCCTTTTCTAGGAGTACACATCTTCAAAACTTAGCAAACATGGACAAGGAAGAACTTCCAACAGTGCTCAGGTAAAGAAAGAAGATAAGGTCAAAGAGACTAAAGCCATTGAGGTGCATGAGACCTACAAGACATACCAGAGGGGAACAAGAAAATTGTTTGCAGCTGATAGGTAAGTGTTTGCTCCACAAGGTGTGGAAGGGGCTTTGCCTTTTTCATCAACACAGCAAGTATAGGTGCAACAACTGCATAAAGGGAAGATGTCGAAGGAAGGTCTTGATGATGAGGAGGAGAGAGATTTTGATTTGATGGAGCATGATGAGCCAAAACAACATCATATTCATAATGGCATAGAGACAATTGACTTGGAGGCTCAGGATGAAGCAACAAAAGGAAACAACATCATACAGGAGAAAGAGGCTCAAATCCAAGCATTGATGGATAACTTGGAGAGAGCCAAGTATGTCATCACATATCTGGAAAAAGAGAACAAGAAGCTGAGTGATAAGCAAGTCCTCATGGAGCTAGAAGTTCTCAAGACAAAAAGACAAAGTGACAAGGGTAAATCAGCAATGCAAGAGGAAGAAGCACAAGTCACTTTGACTTTAATTGAGAAGGAAATTAAGGGTGATAGAAAAATTTGGATTGAAAGAGTCAATTTTCACTTAGAAAAGCTGTTGCGAAGGTCCAATAGGGACAACCAAATCATCAGGCACATGGCCTACTACTACAGGACCCGGAACAAAATTTGCAATATAAGGGTCAAGCAGATGAAAGCAAGGCTGAGACGGGCACTTAAAGGCAAAAAAGAGGAGGATAGGCTTAGGTTGCTTGATGAACCTTCCTTGGCTCATCAATATGTCTGGTGATGGTGTTTCTCACCAATTTTGATCAAATTTGGAGGAATTTTTGCCTTTGGCAAATTTTGGAAATTTTGACAGAGGAATTCTGGCTCTACGCGCAGCGCCATTGACGCTGTGCTTTTCCTAGGGACACCTACTGGACAAATGGCTTACATTTTTGGATTCAAATTGATGAGTACATGCATCCTATGCATTTTCTAAGTTTTTGGAGCAGAAATGGTCTACCAAAAGGTCAAAAAACACCCCAAAAATGACCTTTCTACCCCTTTTTGGACACACAGAAGTAGTCTTGGGAGAATCAACTTTGGATGGGTCAAATCAGCTTCAAATGAGGAAATTCTAGATGTTTTGGAAATTAGACTTGAAGATTTTTCCAAGTAGCTATCATGAGCTCAATTTGGATGTCGGGAAGGTCTCCAAAAGGGACTTGAAAGTGGCATTGTGCGTAGGGCTAGTGGCGCTGCGCGTAGGACAAATTTTGCACAGGATTTCCAATCCACTGTGTTTTGACTGTGATCATGAATTTTCTCTCATGGAGGATGTTTAACTAATGTAAATTATGACTTGGTTTGTAAATATGATGGATAATTAGTAGTATAGGGTAGATTCATTAGATTAAAAGTCATTTTGGGCACAAATGAATCAGTTTCCTCACTTTTAGAGGCAAGTTATTAGGATGCCTAGATTCCAGTTTCTTGTTCAGTGTTGGTTAGATTAGCTCCTCATATTAGGGATCCAACCCCTTAGGATGGGAGGAGGTTGAACCAATGCCTATATCTTCTTATTCTTTCTCATTGTAAAGGGTTGGACTGAGTTGGATGCTGATGCTTTGAGGAGACATCATTTTGTATCAATTTTAGCAGGATGTTAATGAAAAGTTGCAGTTATTTCTTTGGGATCCATGTGGTATGATGTTCAGTTTAGTTTTTCTTATGTTTTCATGTGTTAGAATGTATTCTTGATTCCATTTCATCATTTCATTGCTTCTAAGTGAACATTTTCAATTTGATAGGTAGAGCCCATAGTATTTATGCTCTGCTTTGGCAAAACATTCACAGTTTATGTTTTCTTTAGTTTAGGAAGAATCCATTAAGTTTACATGCTCTTCCTAGCTCCTCACCTGTCTTTTCACCTCATCCATCAAACCCTAAGGTTCTAATCCTTGTGCCTACCTTGGCCCATCGAACACCCTGCAATTTTGACCTAATTTCCTTGCCCTAATTCTTTGACTCCTCCTGATCCAGCAAAACCCCTTCAAAATCAAATCAAACCTTGTGCTACTATACCTAGCCTAATATCATTTTCCTGATCCAATCATCTTGGCTAAGATCCTTACGGAGAGATCCCTCTCCTGGCCTAGTAGGGCTAGGTACTTGGCTAAGCGTGGTTTGTGGGTACCTTGGCATTTCCTTCCTTCAGCCTGAGGTTCAATCCATGTGATTACAACCATAAAAATGGGGAAATAACTTAGGATTGTAGGTACAAGATGGAATCCTCCATGAATGACAACCCAAACATTAGGTACAAGAAGATTTGGAGAAAAAAGAAAAAGGATGAAGTAAATAAAAATGTTTCTGTAGTCATGCTTTCAGGATTTGTAAAAGAAAAGGGTCATGATGAATCAAAAGTTACATTTGACTATGACATGATTTAAGATGATCTGGTCAAAGAGCTAATTCATACATTATTTTGAAGAACCCAACTTGTTGAATCACCAAATATTGAAGATGGGGAGTCTAAGTAGCAATTGTGCTTTTGAAGATCTATCTTTTTGACAAGATGACATTTGGTAGATATGAATGGATTTCAACATTATGGCATTTTTAGTGGATTAGTATGAAAAGTTGATCCATGTTGATATATAGAATTAACTCTGGCAATTTGTATCAATCGTAACATGTTAGGGGGAGATAGGTTGTTTAGTGCAGCAGGCATTAATCGAGGAATTTTAAAGCTGTAAGTATCTTGAAGGAAGTCAGAGGAAGGTAGGTTACAAGTCCACAGAAGCAGGAATATTATCAAGGGAGTTACCCTTTTCCATTGATGTCAAAGGGGGAGATAAATCAAGAGAAGAAGATCGAGGCACAAAGTAAGGGGAAGGAGTGATCGTAGGAAGACTACGAGTGTTTCCAACAATGACAAAGGGGGAAATTTTGAATGGTTTTGTCATTGATTCCAATGTTAGTTAGTGAACACTCTTAATTTTTTTCTAGATTGCATCAAGTTGGAAGATCTAATGGAAGGATGGTTGGAAACCCTAGCTCCAGGGTTTGAATTCCTTGGACAATGGACATACCCTTCTCTTTTTGGAGACTTTTGTAGAAGAGCACTGAACTTTCCTTTGAAATCCTCGCCATTGGAATCTCCTTGATGTGTCGATTGCAGTGGTATGTGGCATGTCATGAGATCCTTTACCATTCGAGAGATATTCTCATTTGAAGTTGAAGACCCCCACCTATGGGAAAAATCCCCATAGTGTAATGATGTGCCAAATCCTCTTTGGTCAAATAAAATTATAAAGGCATGTGGTTCTCCACCAATGATTAAATTAATTGACATTATGGGTTACCTATGGATATTTATCTTAAAGATTAATGCATGGGTGGTTTTTCACTATGATCTCAAATCAAGTAGCCCTCATAATCCAAATTGGTTTCTCGAAAGGGTTTTTAGCTCCATCAATTTGAATTTTTAAATGTTTATCTCCCTCGAAAATGCAATTTTCATTTGCCTTGTGGAACCCTTTCCAAATCTATAAAAATAAGCTTTCATTCTTCCTCCATGAAGGAAATTCAAATGACAAATCCTTGAAATTAAAGCTCTGAACTATTCAGCCCTTAGGGGCATTGATAATATCAGAAGAGAGGCTAAGGTTTCGTTTTCTATTTTGGTTTATTTTTTGGATTCGCTTGGGTAGGTTTCTCTTGCAGGTAGAAGACCGATTATCCGAGGTTTGAGAAACACTTCTATTTAACCCTCACTAGGGCATCAACTATAGGTCTATAACATTGAAATTTTGAGATTGGTTGCAGACCTAGTCACAAATTTGTATAGGGTATCCTATAAAAAACAATGTACCACCTTTCTGAAGTATTTTGGCCCTTTGTTAAGTCAAGGTTCCATACATAACTCTATGGATTATGATGAGAATTGGTGAATAATTATGAAAATAATTCTCGTGGCCTTATGGATAAGACATATACCATTTGGAAACTTCGAAATTGAAAGTGCATAAATCTCTGGGGATTGAAACAAGCCTTCAAGAATCCATAAACCTACATTCACACTATTAATTTCTATTGGTTGGTTAAAGAATCATTCATTCTCTGTAGACTTTTGATCTGCCAATGTATTAAGAAGGAATGAGATCCATCTGATCTATGCAGTCATTTTTTCTCACACCTGGGCAAGATCTCTGTATGCAGTGACCTGTAATGTGACAAGACCATCCTAGGACATCATATCTATGACTATTTTGCAGTTTTTTCAGGCTACAATAGCTAATGGATATTTCTAATTAAACACTATAAATACTTTATCCTTGTGGCATAAGATCGTTGTGACATCTCTGTGAGTATTGGTCTTGTAACAACGAAACATTTTGAAGATTGATTCAAATATGAAGGATAACAAAATTGTGGATTGAACAAGCTTAAAAATAATGAGTTGATATGAATCCTTCAATAGCTAGTAAAACCTATGATGTGATATCTCCAACATCCTGAAAAATATTTTGCACATAAACTTTTTGAAATATATCTAACTTGTACATACAAGAAACTACAATTTAGTGATGTTCATTCTATGCAGTCAGAAAATAGTTTGAATTTGAATATTCAAACCTTAGCAAATTACAAGTAGTACTGGTCCATTTATATTTGGGAACAACCTCTCTCAGTCATCCTTGTTTCAAGCACTCTTTACACTGAAGAAGCCAATTATGCTAAAGTCAAGAAATCCTCACATGACACATTCCCTTAATTAAGAGTTTTTCACTTATAGGCAAGAATCCCACATTTAATCATATGGAAGAAATAATTTCATATCCTACAACAAGAAAAGATTGAAAAGGAAGAGTAATTTGGTAGTGAAGGGTCCTATCTTTAATGGTTTTGAAGCAAGGGTTTTTAGATTGTAAAGGTGTGAGTGTAGCAATAAGATACCATAAGTATATTTAGACATAGTGTTCAGTAAGAATCATACAACAGTAACTTGGAGGATGGTAGTAAATTTAATATAGACACCTTTCTTGGCAGTGATTGAGATTTGGACAATGATTCTTTTGACTGAGACAATGAATCTGTGATGTTTGACGGGGGGAGACCAGAAAATGATACACTTGTTGTTAGAGATTGTGACCTTGATCTTACTCTAACGAAGCTGACAATGATATATGACTAATATATATGTTGACACATATACATTCTTTGCAGTGATGTGTGAGTAATATAACAATAAAGTATGAATGATAAGGTTGTCATATATGAGTTGCACAATAAGCTCAACCTTGGTGATGATTGGAAAATGTTTCTTGACAAGGTTGTGCCTTTGATTGTGACATTGGATATGAGCCTAGATGTGTGACAATGACTAGCCAAGCAATGTGACAACGATGTGCATTGTGTACTAACCCTCTCTTCATGAAAACTATAACCTTGTGAACTTTAGTAGATGTAGCATGATATAAAAGTAGTGTATGGTGATGATTGTATAACAGTGATGCTATGACATGGATGCAAAAAACTGAACATGAATGAAATTATATATGGTAGAATACTTGTCTGACAAAACCCTGATGAATTTTGTGACAGTGACATAAGAAATTTTATGTATGGAAACAAGTGGTTGTATGGAAATGATGGTTGGAATACATATTACAGGATATCTATGATAGTGGAAATGTCCTAGTGACTATGATGACATTCCTTGATAACAATACCCTTGGCATAGTAATGACCTTGTTATGTGACTTGTTTCTAAGATGATGAAAATAGTAAATGGCAATAGATGAAGTAATGGACATGTGAGTGGCAGCGGTGAGTAAGGTGGTGGAAATAGTAAGTTTGTGTAGAGGAGTATTTGATTGACAAAGTTTGTATTACAGTTTCTCCATTGATTCAGAGGACATGTGTATTTAGTCTAAAAAATATGAAACATTGTTCGCCGACTTATTAGGGTGGTAGGGTGGTGCAAGGAAGGAGAGTGGAGTCTCCTTCAAGCTGGGGTCTGAGAACACTTCGAGGTGGTAGGGTGGTGTTATGGTAGGTCTTATCTTGCACTGGGTGTTGGAGTGTTTGTCCAGTAGCAACTGATAAAGAGGGTGTTGGAGCATCCGTTAGGTTGGAGCTTGAAGTCTAGGGCATTGGAGTGTCCTTCTCGTTGAAACTAGTAAACATGGTGTAAGTTCATCCTACAGGTTGGAGCCTCCTTTAGTTGGAGCTGAAAAATTGATGTAAATATTTTGAAGACAAATATTAAGAATAATTCAGTGATTTTTCTCCCACATACGTTTCCACCTAAAAAATTATTGTGTCTATTGTATCTATTTTTATGCATTGTTGAATGTTTATGTTTACCTGATGCTAATAACAATTAATGCTCTATGAAATTAGAAATATACTAATTGATAGCAAATATTGATCTACCCCCCTCTCAGTATTTCCAATAGTCCAAAATTGAAGTGACATTGAGGTGATATATGCAAGTCTAGATATGGTGAAGAAGAGAGAGTTGAGAGTTCTAAAAGGTTTGAAGCCATAACAACTCATTGACTTGTTAACCTTAAATCTTCAATATGAGTCCTATGAGATTTGATTTCATCATCCATCCTGTGAATATGATGTGTCTAACTAATAAGAATTTGCATGGTAGAGTTCCAATTTGTGGCCATTTGTGCTTATTAAAGTTGGGGTTGTTTTCTTTCTTGTTGCATATATACCATTTCCTTTGCTCTCTACTAATATTATCCTATTTTCATTTCTTTTCATGTTGATCCATTTCCACAATAAATTTATCCTCCATTCAAACTCTGGGTCATGGCATATGAACTAGATCAAGATACGAATAGGGAGAGGTCATACTATCAACTAATGTACTATAGTTTGGCAAGGGGTATGGAGGAATTCTACACCATAGCAAAGAATTTTCCAAACCACAACAAGAATAATGACTTCGGATTTCTTTGAAAAGTATGGAAGGGGGAAGTGGTCATTAATGATGATAAGAACTAGAATAAGTCATCACGCAGTAGGAGAATGTCAATAGACAATGGAGGAATTGTAAATATGAGTTGAGAGACATGGAGCAATGGAGAAATAAGGGATTGCATAATTCACCTAAGAAAAACATCAAATTTGAGGTCAATAGACATATTTCATGATGTTTGTCCATTGTGTCTAGTGTGAAGAGTCAACTTGAACATATCACATAGTTGTCAACTGAGCAAAATGACAAATTCGATGCTAATTTACAAATATCAGAATGTTTAGGTTTGGTCATTGTTTGAGCTAGAGAATGGTTTCCAAGTTTTCAATTGTGTGATGAATTGAACGAAATGTTGACAATAAAACCCTAATTCATAAACCTTAAAAAAATTTACTCAAAATTCATCTTTAAATAGGTTTACAACTCAAATTCGAATAGGTTAAATTTTGTTTTCGTCTCGGTTAATGTGTAGGCCTTCAAATTCATTGTAATTCAGTTAGAATGGGAAGCTTGCTAATGAGAATAAATTATCAATTACGAGAATAAATGGGCAGAAAATCGACCTCAAGATGCTGACATTTTGTGGTTGGTGATGATTGCAGTCGGTGCGTTGGTGGAAGGTTGGCGATGGATGATAGTTTCCAAGTGGGCGTGGTTGTGCTCTCCTCAGTTGAGCTCCTCTGCCATAATATGTGTTGCAAAAATTGCATGCATAGATCGTAGCACAAGGTTTTTAATAACTTAAATGGGGCTCGATCAAGCTATAGGTTGAATGATCTCCTTTTTGCACATGCCAAAGGAGGCTTGATCAACCCCCCTTTTGCACATGCTAAAGGAGCTCGATCAAGCTCTTTTTTATATGATAGTTGCATAGGGAGCTTGATCGAGCTTTGATTGGATCAAGATATTTTTTCTTGTGATTCCCACACATTCAAGGATTAGGGTAGTGGAAAAGAGAGCTTGATCAAGATATAGATCGATCGAGCTGTCTTTTTGAAAACCCTACCAAAAGTAAAAGGCTAGCCGATCAAGCGCCTAATTAACCACGAGTTATATAGAAGCTCGATCGAGGGTTTGTTTTATAACTTGATTGAGCAATATTTAAGTGTAAAAAGAGCTTCTGCGTAAATCACATAAAAAGATCATTGTCGACACGTTTCGAACCAACCAGTGTGGTTCATCGTCAGGACAAGTTGAAGAAATAGATCTGGCCTAGCAAGTTAAATAGACTGAGCAGAGACTCCAACGGCTACATAACAACTATAATTGACTCTAGGACCTAGGCTATAATTATATTAATAAATT